>VDFB02300616.1:0-73945 GCA_007258455.2 Sequoia sempervirens | reverse complement strand
AGTCAAGGATAGTGAAGAATAGACATTAACACACAAAATGCAGACAACAACAAACAATACACCTTGAGCCATACAATGGAAGGGTGTAAAAAAACTATAAAGCAATGATGTAAAAGACATACGAACTTACAAATTCTTTGTCTTTCTCTCATCATACAATAGACATAAATTCTTTCAACATACACATATTTAATGATTTTATATCCAAAGATTTTGCAATTACTTAGAGCTAATTTTTAGTCTCATTTGATACATGTTTTCATCATGCTTACCACATAAGATGACATTAATCAATTATTATGTTAAGTCTTCTACTCAAGAACAAAGACTGATCCATAAAATCATTCAAAGGTACAAAAGAGTAGAGAATAACCCATAGGGTGCAGACATCAAGAAACAATAGACAATAACCTATAAAATGAAGAGATGTAAAAAACTATAAAACAACATTGTAAAAGATATAGGAACTTGTTACAAATGTCTGGTTTTTTCCTTCCAATACAATAGACATAAACCCTCTCAACAAAAGTACGTGTATGTCACATTCAATTATTATGCATAGTTTGGCAATGGTCAATCTCTCATGGCTCCTATCAATAAGTGTTCCTTATGGATGAGTCCCTCATTTTTCAACTTTGGTATTGTTGGGTACTGGTATCAGGCTATTTCTATGTGTTGTTGTTCATCGCTGAGTTAAATACCTCAACATTGTACTGCTAATGTGGATTTCTCTACTACCCATTATTAAGAATGGAAGTAGCTAGTTACAGTTCAATCTATTGAGTGAAAATTAGAATTGTTTGTATTTGAAGTATTTCTTGGGCTTGAAGTTTAAATTATGTCGAGCGAAGTGTTATTTGCGTTGTTTTCTCATTTGCTCAAGTTGTTTGTCTGAGTGTATTTATGGGTTATTCTTTCTTGTTGAGTGAAGGACTATAGTTCTTTGTGTATGTGCATTTTATGGTTAATTTATACTAAGTGCACTCATGCATTGCAACTACATTCATATTTATTAAGTGAAAATGAAAATTAGGTGTAAGTAAATGGAAAATGTCTAGGAATAAAATCATTAAATTTGTGTATGTTGAAAGCATTTATAGTCTTTTATAGTGTCGTTTTATAGTGGTTTTACTATTTGTATTTTATGGGTCAATGTCTATTGTTTTTTGTTGTTTGCATTTTGTGTGTTTATGTCTATTCTTCACTATTCTTTATGGGTTAGTGTTTGTTGTTGAGTCAAATACTTAGTTCCATTTCAATTTAGTCGATGAAGATGAGAATATTTTGTGTTTTGAAGTTTTAATTCTATTGAGAAAAGTATTATTTGTGTTGTTTTCCCATTTGCTTAGGTTGTTTGTGTAAATATAAATATGGGTTAGCCTTTCTTGTTCGGTCCTTTGCAATTGTGGGTTGTTTTTATGGGTTGTTGTCTACTGTTGAGTTAAATACTTAACACCATAATTCGTTAATATGGATTTCTCTGCTACCCATGATTAAAAATGGAAATAGCTAGTTGCACTTCAATCTATTGGGTGAAAATGAGAATTGTTCATATTTGAAGAATTTCTTGGGCTTGAAGTTTAAATTATGTCAAACAAAGTGTTATTTGCATTGTTATGTACATATATATATGCATACATATACATATGTATAGATATATATGCACATATAGATACAATGATTCTATTCCTAGATATTTTCCAATTACTTGGACCTAATTTTCATTGTTATTTAATAAATTCAAGTGCAATTACTGTGCATATGTTCAAAGGGAAAACACCAACCCATAAAATCAGACCCAAATATATGCAAAATGCAAAGCACACACACTGACATATATATACATATATACACACATATGTGCATATATATATACACATAGCTACATGCAAATATATATGTGTGTACAAACATACATATATATATATATATATATATATATATATATATATATATATATATATATGCACACACACACATACAAATGTAGAGGCATATATATATATATCATACATATATATATATATATATATATATATATATATATATATATATATATATATATATATATATATATATGCACACACATACAAACATATATATATATACACTTATATACATTCTTATGTATACATAGATAAAATGATTTTATACCTAGATATTTTTGAATTGCTTGGATGTAATTTTCATTGTTGTTTAATAAATTCAAGTGTAGTTGCAGTGCATGAGTGCACATAGTACAAATTAACCATAAAATGTAGAAATGCAAAAAACTATAAAACGACACTGTAAAAAGATATAGGAACTTACAAACGCTTTGTTTTTCAAATCCAAAACTAGTGAAGGACTTAGCATGATAGTGTGCTTGTCATGATTAAGATTGAAAGTAATATTTCATCAGCATGCATGCACTACAACTGCACTTGAATTTAGTTGAAGAAAATGATAATTAGGTCTAACCAATTGGAAAATGTCTCAGTGTAAAATGATTAAGTCTGCATCTGTTCAAGGGACCATCTATGTCTATTGTATTGGGAGCAAAAAATGAGGCGTTTGTAAGCTAATATGTCTTTTACAGTGTCATTTTGTACTTTTTCACATATTTGTACTAGGCAATAGGCAAATAGGAAAATCAAAGCATAAAAGATAGAGTAACTTACAAACGCCACCTTTCTCGCTTCCAACACCATAGATGAAAACCCTTCCAATAGAGACAAATTTCAACCTCATCAAACAACCTGAGCAAATGAACAAACAATGCAAATACCACTTTGCTCGACAGACTTAAAACTTCACACCATAACCCAATAATGATGGGTGCACTTTAGTCTGCTCACAATAAATGAGAAGATGCAAATAGTAAATGCAAATTGACTGCTCAAGATGCCATGCGTTCCCAAGAGGAGTCCATGCCAAGACATGACTATACAAAAAAACTCATGAAATATTTCCAATAGCAAAGCTCCCTACAATAATTATTATTATTAATAAAATTTAGAAAATGCCAAAACCATGAGGAAAGTTACACCCGCCAATCACAAAATAGCAAGAACAAAAAAAAAATCGCTTTTTCTAAATATTCCCTAGAACATTGCCAAAACCATATCCTTATTTTTTCAGCGTCATTCCCCAAGCACAATTTTAATATGCAAGATTGAGGCGATAACATTAGTTCCTCGCCTTATAAAAGCAAAAATTGAAAATACTAAACAAAGATATTTGAAAGATATGAAAATTTTATCATTAAGAATTGAAGAAGTATTTTCGCCCGGCATATGCATTGCAACTGCATTTCAATTCACAAAATGGAAATGAAAATCTGGTCCAACTAGTTGGAAAATATCTAGGTGTAAAATTATTAATTTTGTATTTGTTGAGAGGGCTTTGATATGGTTGTCCTCTCGCACTTCCTGTTTCTGTCCATGTGTGGCATTCTAGTAATGGACCTATGCATATATAATGTGCCAATTATGTTCCATATCAATAGACTTGAATGCAATCCTTGTTAATGACTTTTGGTATAAACTTCAATGACTTGTAGTGTTTATTCGTTTCCTTACACCGGCTCTCAAACATGGAAACTTGGGAAAATGTTGTTGCACTGTCATTTGGGTGTTGTTTACTCGCTTGCTTAGATTGTTTGATGACACATACATCTTTGTTTGTTGACAGGATCTATGTGTTCCACCTTTGAAACAAAGAAAGAGGTAATCGTAATTTGATATGTGTACAAAATCCATGTCTATTGAGAAGGTTTATACATATCATATTGAAATCCAAGAACAAGTGATTTGTAAGTATTGTTCTTTTGCATTATTTTTTCATGTGCTCGGTGGAACTGATCAATACCAAAATTGTGTCTTCTACGAGGGGTTA
Source organism: Sequoia sempervirens (assembly GCA_007258455.2). Lineage (NCBI taxonomy): Eukaryota > Viridiplantae > Streptophyta > Pinopsida > Cupressales > Cupressaceae > Sequoia > Sequoia sempervirens. Next base: position 70,069 of record VDFB02300616.1, on the reverse strand, counting down.
ATTCTATCATGTTCAAAACAAGAAACAAGTCATTTATAAATTTTAACATCACTTACGCTACTGCGCTCTAGTTTTTCCTTTCTCTTCCCTCTTTCACTGCCTCTACAAGTCATTGTCTCCTCTTCAGCTGCAGACTTTACACCATAATTCATCAATGTTTGCTTGTTTGCTATCAAAAACTAACAAAAGCATCTGATGGAATGAAGTGATGGACTGAAGTGCACTTCCCATCAATGAATTTAGGTATTGAGCTCTTGTCCTTGCCGCCCCTTCAAAAGTAGTTAAGAAGACATTTGTAACAATTTATTCATTTTGGATTTCTTCTATATTAAATTTTTTCTCTTTCTAATATTTATATGTTTTATGCTTTCAACTATTACTTGTGTAACCTAATTACTACTTTTAATCTCTCTATGCACTTTCCTATATCAATAAAGTTTTATTAGGGGGCTTAGTTGGTACCGGTTGATATTCATGCACCTATAACGTCAATGAAATTATCATTTCCACATACGTCAAGTTGAATGATTCTATGCACATAAAACTATTTGGATTCCCTTAAACTATACATTACATTATTCATTGTAATCTATCAGTTATCATATTTCTCATACATGCTACTTAGTTGAGCATATTTATCTTGGGTTTGATACAAAAACTTTATTAATACAAGTGTTCATACAAAGTTCATTTTACTTCATTTTCATTTTGGCCAGTGGTATTTTCCTCTTGCTTTTCTCATTCTCTTGATTTGTTTTAATAATTATTATTATTCTACCGAGTTTTTCCATTGCAAATATTTGATGAGTTTGTTGATACACATGTGCCTTGCCATGCATTCTTCTTCATTAAGACTTCACATGGTAATGTATTGTTCATGATCAAGAATGGTTCCAGAAATAATATTTCCCCCAGATGCATGCATTGCTACTGCACTTGAATTTATTAAATGAAAATGAAAATTAGGTCTAAGTCATTAGAAAATGTCTAGATGTAAAATCATTAAATCTATCTCTAATGTAGGGCGACTATAAAACAAGGCATTTCTAACTTTGCATGACTTTTACAACGTTTTTTCATAGTTTTCCCACTCCTTTGTATTTTTTCGGCTAATGTCTATTGTTTCACACAGATACAAATATATATGCTTGTATATATATATGATTATATAATACAAGCATATATATATATAGATACATGCACACACACACACACATATATGTACACATAGATACACACACACACACACACACATATATATATGTGTGTGTGTGTGTGTGTAAGAAATGCTTCAATTTTTTATTTCAACAATAAATAATATTGTTGGTTGTTTTAATGCCATTGAAAAAACTTGGGGTGGAGACATAAATATTCTTCATAAGTAAAAGAATGCATACAACTATTGTTGTTTTGTTCATGTGGATTGTCAAAAATTGGATGCACACCTCTTGGATCCCCCCCCTTAAGAGTCATCACTATTGTTGCATTCATAAATGTATTAGGGAGACTTGATTTTATGAACGCTCTTCTGATAGCAATCTATGCTACACTGGTCCACAATTCCATTTGAATTGTAAAGTGTTGCATAGATTGCTATCAAAAGCCTTCACAAAACCAAGTCCCCCAACTGAATCAAACACATATATAGATAGACAATTTGAAAATGATTCAAATTCTTGCAAGCTCAAATAGATGTACATTGATAATTCAAAGGGATGTGCATTAAACACAACTATACATAGGAATAACAAAGGATAGTGACAAATTAATGTGGGGCAATGGACTGAATGCATCACCAACTTATACAATTCAATGTTGTCATAGATAATTTTAGGCCAAGTTCAATAGTAGGCCTTGATGTTCAAACCAACAAAACAATTTTAACTCCCATCCATACAAATATTAGAAACAATTTGCAGGGAAAGTTTGTGCAATGATGAACGCGGAAATACAAATCTTATTTGTTGAAGATATACATGTGATATTTGCAATAGTATTTGAATTTGTTAAATGAGAATGTAAATAAAGTTTGGGTAATTGGATATTGTCCAAGGCTAAAACCATTGAATCTATATCTGTTCAAGCGATTTACAATTGTAGATTTGTATGTCTTTTACAGTGTCATTTTATAGTTGTTTTACACTCTTGTGTTTCATGGGTCAATCTCCTTCCTTTTTGATTAAATAAAAAAAAAATGGCATGCATAGAGAAATCATAATTATGTATATGTATATATATTATTTATATATACATCAACGTAATGTCAATTTCTTTGCTAGCCATAATTAAGAATGGAAGTGGCTAGCTACAAATCTATTTATTTGATGAAAATGAAAATAACTCGTATTTGAAATAGTTCTTGGCTTTGAAGTTTTAAGTTTCTCAACCAAAGTATTATTTGCATTGTTTTTTCATTTCCTCAGATTGTTTATGTCAGTGTATTTATGGATTAGTCTTTCTTGTTCAATTAAAACCTGAACTAGATAGAAACGTGTCCACCTATTGAAGATAAACCTAGTGCTTTGTCCATTTCTTGATCCATGGACAACATGCACATATTGGAAAAATGACTATGTATATCACTAGTGGATGAGTTGCATTGTTCATAGTAGTTGACATGTCCCATTGGAAATTGAAATGCATGCATACATAGGTTTTATTTACTATTAAGATCGATAAGTGTCTTCATAATAGAAGTAATAGCTTGCCACTATTAGACAATCAACACATGTAGCTAACAAATTCAAAAATCACCTAAAACAAATAGGATTTTGATCTTTGTCTAAGTTGTAGCTACCTTTTTGAGATGCAGTTTTTGAACATTTGAAGAAGCAACACCAATGCCCAGATCCATGCTAGAGAACAAAATATAGTTGGGGGTCACCAGCCAAAAGCCAACCAAGATTAAAACATAAATTGGAATAGTCACAACTGCAACATCTCAAAAGCAAATGACCATAACACCTAATAAATATGAAACATAGCCAAACCATGAAATATGATGGAAAACAACCTTGAATTATTATCTATTACTGAATCCATGCATTTGGAAAAGCTACGAAGTATCACCAAACAAACTATGCATCAGTGAGATAATTTCCATAATCTTCTAAAAAGCATAAGGAAAGCATATAAGCAAAAACAGAGAAGACATTGCATTGTCTGTTGTAACTTTAATGCACATACTTCACTCGGTCCAGGGAATATACAAGACAAAATAATTAAAACCTTACTCATACACAAGCTGAAATTCTCAATGCCTATCTCTACTTCATGATCAGCTAACATTGTCATAGATCCAAATTCCTCTCCAATTTGACTGTCTTCTTCTTTGCACACCTTCAAAACAGGTTCAAACAAGAGGTCACATACATATACTATAACATATTAACTACAACTGTTAAGCATCAAAAAAATAAATGACATTGCAATTTACCTATTTTTTTCCTTTATACATGGCCAATAACAGCACGGGCAGGTGCGCAAAGCACTTCAGTGTAGGCTTCTTCACATTCATTGTAGTAGCATATCGAGTTATACAATCGAGCCAAGGTTGTAATCACACCTGCTAAATCGACATCAACTACAAAACAAACTATGTCATGTCTACACACACACATATATATACATATATGCACACAAATATATATATATATATATATATATATATATATATATATATATATATATATATATATATATATATAGATATAGATATATATACATGCATAGGTATATATGTCTACATTTATATACACATGCACACATATAAACAAATACATATACGTAAAAAAAATGCATAGACGAACACACACACACACACATATATATGTATGCATATATATATATATATATAAAGGGGAGGAAGGAGAAAAATAAAAAATGAAATCTTCTTTCTTACAGTATTGTATGGTTCATAAATAACCCCCAAAGAGCAGTGTGATAAAGCTTAAGAATTATCCTGATTATTTATATTCAGTCAGTTTATGAGCAAAAAAAAAGAGCTTCAGATCAATGGAAACTAAGAAAATTGATTCTTTTAAGAAATATAAATAAGAGCTCCATTGCAGAGGGTAAACCTAAGCATCCATTTGAAAGCTATGGAAACGATGGAACCTGTGACTACATAAGATCATATAGAAATCTTAATCATTCATTGGAAAGGAGGGCGAAATAAACCAATAGAGAATTAATTTCATTGGAGTCCATAAGTCGACCCCAAATATTGAAAGAGTAAATATTTGCTTGTAAGATACTTATTGAGCAATATTGATATATAATAAAAGAGGTATTTGTATCCTCATATTATATGTATATGATATGTGTAATGAGTAAATACAAATTTATTCCTATATAATAGAGGATCTCAATATTTATTATCAAATTTGGCCATAGATTCTTCATAAGGAGCTGGATGAGAAGAAAATTTCATATCTGGTTCTGAAATAGAGATTGGATTCAAATAGTATTAGACAACCATCGACTAGAACTCAAAAAGAACAAAATTTTGTCACCAACCTAGGGGAATAATCAAGGGAGTATCTTCTAAGGGAAATCACATTTGTTTTGGTAGATTTTCTCTTCAGGCATTGGAACCCGTTTGGATCACATCTGGGCAGATAGAAGCAGGACGACGAGCAATTACTTGTTATGCCTATCGCGGTGTAAAAATATGGATACGTATATTTCCCGAAACCTATTAGAACGAGATCTGTAGAAATACATATGGGTTCGGGGAAAGCCAATGGATCTCCAGAATATAGGGTATTTGTCATCAAACCAGGTCGAATGCTTTATGAAATAAGTGAAGTATCAGAGACTATAGCTAGAGCATTTTTTCAAATCATTGCATATAAAATGCCTATACATAATAAATTTATTACTAGTTCGCGTAAATAATGTCAAATCAAAGAGATATTTCTGGTAGAAAAAGATTATTTAATTGATAAGAAATACTTTTTTTCTACTAAGGTAACAATTCTTTTGGAGGAAAAATGATTCAGTCCCAAACTTACTTGAATGTAGCAAACAACAGTGGAGCTCAAAAATTAATGTGTATTTGAGTGTTAGGAGCAGGTAATCATAACACTGCTAATATCGATGATATTATCATCGCTATAATTAAAGAAGAAACACCTAATATGCCTCTACAAGAATCAGAAGTAGTTAGAGTCGTAGTTATACATACATGTAAAGAACTTAAATGTAGCGATGGAATGATAATATGATCTGATGACAATGCAAAAGTTGTCATTGATCAGAAATGAAATCCAAGAGGAACTTGAGTTTTTGGTTCAGTTACTGAGGAATTAAGAGAATTGGATTTCACCAAAATAATCTCATTGTCTCCTGAAGTATTATAATTATACACTATGTAGAAGTAATGTCAGGCATATTCCTAAAAAAAGATATACATTACTTTATATTGAGCTTGTAAATTCCTAAGAATTAGTTTGTCATGGGTAACGATACTATTGCTAATCTAATGACTTACATAAGAAATGTTGGCATGGTAAAAAAAATAGTTCGAGTGGCAGCTACTAAGTTATTACTGAGAACATCACAAGGATTCTTCTACGATAAGGTTTTATAGAAGATGTTAGGGAACATCGAGAAGGTAAAAAATATTTTTTTGTTTTAACTTCAAAATCTAGGGGAAGGACGCAAAAGAGATATATAATCGCTTCAAAGCGCATTAGCAAACTTGGTTTGAGAAACTATTCTAATGCTCGAGAGATTCCTCAAGTTTTAGGTGGAATGGGAATTGCAATCCTTTCTACTTCGCAAGGAATAATGACTAATTGAGAAGCTCAACAAAAGAAAAAGGAGGGGAATTATTATGTATTTTATGATAACTCCAAAACAAAAAGTAAATAGCTGAAGAGCCTTGTATTTTTTCCTCCAATATTGGAATGCCATCAAAATAATATTGACAAAAGAGTTTCTTCATGATATTCATGAATACTAAATATTATTCAGTGTCAGCAATTTGTCTGACAAAAAAAAGCTATTCAACAATAAATATTCAATTTATTAAAAAAAGAAGAAACAAATTCTTTATTTTTTGTTATGTTAAATGTCTTTTATTTAAACATAATGATTTTTTTTCCTCTTTTAGAAATCAATGCAATAGTTAATAACTATCCCTAATTTTTAAATTTAAATCACTGCAAAAGAATAGGAGTCTAGTTCAAAATGGGTACCAAAAAGAATTTTGTCATTGTTGATGGTGTAGTTACCACAACATATCCTAATGGTATGTTTTTAGTTCACCTAGATAACGATTTCGAGGTTTTAATGGTTGTATCAGGTAAAATGAGATATCGAACAATACGAGTAGTGCCGGGAGATAGAGTGAGAGTTGAATTATCTGTTTATGATTTAAGCAAAGGACATATAATATATAGACATTCCATCAAACAAAATGATGACAATGACTTTATATTTGCTACCGATCAATATTGAGGCCCATTAAATCTATAAAAAAGAACAAGATTTTAGCATTAAATAAAGGACCACAAATATGAAAATTCGTGCTTCTGTTCCCAAAATTTGTGAAAAGTACCACCTAATTCGTAGACAAAAACTCCTTGTAATTTGTTACAATCCGAGGCATAAACAAAAACAGGGATAATTTCAATTACTATTCTATATCTAGATATGAATTCTAAAAGAAATTTTGGCAGCCAATTTATAATGATTATAATTATATGATAATCATTATATATATTATATATATATATATATATTCTATTTTTTTTACTAATTTAAATATCAAAAATTATCAAAAATTAGAAGAAAATATGTGCCACGTAGAGCTACAAGAATATTTTTGCCACGTAAAACTAAACATCAAATACTTAAAGGAGTTATTTATGTTCGAGCAAGATTTTGCAATACCATTGTTACTGTTACAGATACACGGGGGCAAGCAGTTTCTTGGTCTTCTGCTGGTGCTTGTGGATTTAAAGGTACAAAAAGACGTTCACCATTTGCTACTCAGACGGCAGCAACAAATGTTGTTCATACCTTAGTAAATGAAGGTCTTTTGAAAGAAGCAGAAGTTAAGATAAGTGACCCTGGTCCAAGGAGAGAAACAACATTACGAGCCATTGCTAAAAGTGGTATACAATTAACTTATGTACGTGATGTAACTCCTATGCCACATAATGGATGTAGACCTCCCAAAAGGAGATAGTGTGTAAGAATTGAATAAATTAAAAGAGAAATAAATGATTAAATTATTTATTTAAATATTATTATTAATCAGAATAAAATAGCAGTCTTAATTAAGATACCAGAATTGAAGTGTGTGGAATTCAAAACAGAGAATAAGTGTTTTAATTATGGTCGTTTCACTCTATCTCTACTTCACAAACGTCAAGCTAATACAATAGGCAATGCAATAAGAAGAGTTTTACTTAGAGAAGTAGAAGGAACATGTATCACACGTGCTCAATTTCAAAATATATCAGATGAATATTTTGTGATAATAGGTATTGAAGAATCAATACATTAAATTTTGATGAATTTGAAAGAAATTGTACTTCGAAGTGATGCGTACAGAATTCAAGAAAGATGTATCCATGTTGTCGGACCGAAAAAAGTAACCGCTCAAGATATAATGTTACCACCTTTTGTGAGAATAATTGATACTACACAACATATAGCTAGCATAAATAAATCAATTACCTTAGATATATCATTACAAATTGAAAAAGGTCGCGGATATATTATCCAAAATCCAAATAATTACAATTCTAATAATGGAATTTTTCCTATAGATGTTGCCTTTGTCCCTGTTCAAAATGTCAATTACAGTATTCACTCCTATTGGAGCAAAAATGAGATACAAGAAATTATATTTCTTGAAATATGGACGAATGGAGGATTAGCACCTAAAGAAGCACTTTATGAAGTGTCTCAAAATTTGATTGATTTTTTCCTTCCCTTTTTGAATATAAAGGAAGAGAATATCGATGGAACAAATAGTGTAAGTGACAATATTACTCCTTCCTTACCCATTTCGCACATATCAATTGATACAAAGAGAATAGATTTTGATCAAATGTATATTGACCAATTAAACTTCTCTACTAGGGTATATAAATACCTCAAAAAGGCTAATATAAATATAGTATCAGACCTCTCAAATTATTGGCGAGAATATTTAATGAAAATCAAACATCTTGGGGAACAATCTGTTAAAGAAATATTGGAATTGATTCACTAGGGAATCTGGTTTAGATTTATCAATAAATAGTTATATTGAATCTATCCATTTGTTCCTTTCTTTTAAGTTCTTCTGGAAAGTAATTGGAAGAAATCTTTGACCATTTTATAACAATATTAGAAAATATCTTATTCAAAAAAATATATCTAGGGAGAGACCATTTGTCTTAAAGCAACTAATCCCTAGATATATAAACAAAAGATTTCCCTCCTCTCCTATATTAAGATATTCTAAATTATATCAAAATGGAAAAGACCTAGAGTTAAAGATTCATCGATAGGTAATGTTGCCCCAATACCTAACCAAAGAGCTATTGCAGTACCGATTAAGAATACTGTTGTAGCTACTGGATGACAAAATGGATTTTGAAATTGATTCACATTCTCCAAGAAAGGGACTGTCAATATTCCTGTAGGTATTCAAGCCATTAAAAGAACACCTAATACTGTAGGTATTGTACGAAGTATTTGAAATACAGGGAAAACATTACCATTCGGGTAATAAGGAGTTGCAAATGGATTTGCCGATTCACCAATCATTGATGGTTCTAGAACTGCTAAACCTACGGTACATGCAATAGTATGTAAAATAACTATTGGAAAAATATATAAGATTTCATTGGGCCAAGCGGGCTCGCCATAATAATTGTGTCCCATGCCTTTAGCTAATTTAGCCCTTAATACATGATCATTCAAGTCAGGTTTCTTTATTATTGGGATAAGTAGATTATTATGAATGAGTCTATCCCCCGAAAGAACCAGACATTTTAATTTGGATCATCTAGCTCAAGCAATAATTGAAATAAAAATAATGAATAATGTATCGTTAGAATAAGTATAACTAAGAAGATTTATATAAAATTCATAATTTTATTCTTTCTTATGCCTAGTACCCAAGTAAGCTCACAAATTAGATCATGATCAATATGCCTTTTGGATCATCTTATTCCTTGTAATCTATGTTCATCTCAACTGCCACAATTTTTTTGTTGCATACAAGGTATTGACTTGTTACTGATCTGGCCTTTTTCCTTCTTTAGACCCCTTCTTTTACTCTGATAGTTTACCCTATTGAAATGCAAGGGAAATGCATGCATTTTCATACTATGAAAAGGAAAGGAAAATTGAAGTAATAAATTGGACTTATGAATGTTATTACTATTACTTGGATCTCACGGAGCCTAATTCGAATTCGATCATAGAAATAACTCTCTTGGAACACAACAAAGTACTCGCCTTTTACCTAGGTTCTAAACTTCCTATTTTTGGAAAGAAAATTGGGACAAAGACACATTTCGTGATGAATCTTTATATGGTAGATCCTAAGATTGATCTGCACGGCCTAACCAATAGTTCAAGTCACACACTCCCACAATCTATTTTCTCCATCTGAGATGAGTATCTACTTCAATTCTTTGTATTAAATAAAGAATACTTCAAAATTGAAAGGAGAAATCTAAGAAACATGCTTTCTTATTTCCCTATTTTCAATAAGAAATATTCATGATAATGATATATCGTAAAATAATAGGTTTTGAATACTGATTCAAAATGTATATTTCCTTTCTATAAAGGACCTAAAATACCTTGCTTGTGGATCATTAGAAAGTGCATTAACATAAATACATCAGTGAGAAGGGGTAATATGAAAGTGTGTAAACTATAAAAATGAGTCAAGGTAGATTGACCGACACTAACACTTTTGTGTAATAACTCTACCAAAGGAGTTCCTATTAACGGAATGGCCTTAGGCACACCAGTCACAATTTTGACTGCCCAATAACCAATTTGATCCTAGGGCAAAGAATAACCGGTTACACCGAAAGATACGGTTAATACAACTAGAATTACACCCATAAACCAAGTCAATTCGCAAGGTTTTTTGAATCCACCTATTAAATAAACACGAAATACATGTAAGATCATCATTAAAACCAACATACTTGCTGACCACTGATGGACTAATAGGATTAGCCAACAGAAGTTCACTTTAGTCATTATGTATTGAATAGAAGCAAAAGCTTCTAGAATGGTGGGACGATAGTAAAAAGTCATAGCAAAACCGATAGCTACTTGTACCAAAAAAGAAGTTAGTGTGATTCCCCCTAGGCAATAAAATATATTCACATGAGGAGGAACATATTTACTAGTGATATCATCTGCAATCGCCTAAATCTTGAGACGCTCTTCAAACCAATCATATACTTTATTGAGATAAGTAAACTCAAATTCCCCCTCTTAAAACTGTATATGAAAATTTCCTTTCATACAGCTTAAACAAGAACACCCAAATACTTTTTTGAACAAAGTATTTGGTTTGTAAAATACAAAAATATTTGATATTTCATATCTTTTTATGAAGGAAGAGGATTCACAATAATCCATGATTTCCTACAATAAGAAGGAAAATAAACTTGATAGTGATAATGCTCAAATTTCAAGTTGGCTCATTGTTATGCAAAAAAAATCGCTATAGGCCTTTTGAACGATCTTTTATCCTATTCATGATATAAATCACCTAGAAAACAATTAGTATGGATAATCAATAGGAATTATCTTGTCAAGATCTCAATAGATGAATAAATCTAAACCTAAGATTTTCATTTCATCCCGATGATTTTTTGGGTTATAACCTTTCCATTTTATTCTTACTTGCTTAATGAAATAGACTAACTGAAGAAAATGAAATACCATCTCATTCTTTAGTCAGCATCAGTATAAAAAGGAAGAGAGATCCCTGAATTTATTATCATAGTTTTTTCCAATTATTGAGAAGCTTGGTCACGAGGTCTCAAAAATAGGCATAAACCATAGTTCAGATTTTCTTGAATATATTACCTTGTGCTCTAGATATTAACTATTAGAGCAACATCTAACGAGGTAGAAGGACCGTCTTTATTTTATGAAGACAACAAATTGGTTTTTTGTACTAGAATAGAGATCAATTTGAACAAGTCGCACACCCATAATTCCAAAAATCCTTAGATAAAAGTAATTACACGATCAAACTACCAGAACGTAATAACCTAAAAATGAAAGCTATTCAATTTTTTTTCTTTCTTAATTCTTTTTCTTTTGGATGAACTCGGGGGTAGATTTTCTAGTTTTTCTAGCCCCAACTAACTGGAATTCCATCCAATAAAATGGAAGAATTATAAATCTCTAGAATAATGCATAAGAATATTGCAAATAGAGCCATTGCAATACCCATAAAAGGAGTAGTTCCCCATCCGAGAGCAACTTTACTAGATTTTGTATTAAGTGGTTTTAAACAATTTCCTACAATAGTTCGTATTGGTTCAGTTTTGGAAGTATCATCAATGATCTGTGTAGCCATAAAAACAATAGTATTGGTTGAGATCTAATTAACTTTGTATACTATTATGCATATATACATACATAGGATTACCTACCAATGGAAACTGCAACCTTAGTCGCTATCTCCATATCTTGTTTACTTGTTAGCTTTACTGGTTATGCCCTATACACCGCCTTTGGGCAACCTTTTAAACAACTTCGAGATCCTTTTGAAGAGCACGTGGATTAGTTGAAAAGAAAACAACCTTCCCGATGGGGAAGGTCAATTTTTTATTATAAGTAAGAAGGAGGATTTGAAAAATAAATTATTTTTCCCCTCTATCTAGAAGTTTGGGGGGTTCTCAGAAGAAAATAGTGAAAAAAATTATCCCTAAGGTCAACACCAAAAGGAATATATAAACTAATGCTTCCATAGATTCGATCATAGTTTACAATTAATAGAGATAGCTTTTGTACTAATTACAACATTTTCCATAAAAAAGTGGAATCAAAAGATTTTGATTCCTGAGATTCAAAATCTCAATATCGCATTAACGAACGAAGCAATACCATATTATACCACTTTTCTTTTAGTAACTTTGGATCTCCCAGTTTTTGGAATGCCCCAAATTCTACTTGAGCATCCAAATCTGGATCAATACTAGCAAAAACATCTCGAAATAAAGTTCTAGCACCATGCCAAATATGTCCAAAAAAGAAAAGAAGAGCAAATGTAGCATGCCCAAAAGTAAACCAACCCCTTGGGCTACTCCAAAAAACACCATCTGATTTCAAAGTAGCACGATCTAACTCAAAAAATTCACCTAATTGGGCACATCTAGCATATTTTTTTACTATAGTAGGATCACCAAAACTAACTCCATCAAGTTCACCACCATAGAACTCAACAATTAAACCTACTTGTTCCACACTATATTTGGATTTTGCTCTCCTAAAAGGAACATTGCCTTTCACAATTCCTTCTTCATTTACTAGAACAACTGGAAATGTTTCAAAAAAGGTAGGCATATGACGTACAAAAAGCTCACATCCCTTTTTATCTTTGAAAATAGGGTGTCCTAACCAACCAACAACAATTCCATCTCCATTGTCCATTGCACCTGCCCTGAATAACCCCCCTTTAGCTGGATTATTCCCAATGTAATCATAAAAAGCAAGTTTTTCAGGAATTTTTGACCAAGCTTTTGATAGACTTAGATTTTTAGCTAGACCAACTCGAACCCGCCAATCTATTTCTTGTTGGAAGTATCCCTAATCCCACTGGTAATGAGTAGGACCAAATAATTCAATCGGAGTGGTTATGTAACCATACCACATTGTTCCGGCCACAATGAAAGCTGCAAAAAACACAACAATACTGTTGGAGAGGATAGTTTCAATATTCCCCATACGTAATCCTTTGTATAAATGTTAGGGAGGATGAACACTGAGATGGAATAGACCTGCTAATATACCCAATATACCTACTGCAATATGATGAGAAGCTATTCCTCCTAGAACAAAAGGATCAAAACCTTTAGCTCCTCATGCCGTATTTACAAGTTGTATTTTTCCAATTAGTCCATAAGGATCAGACACCCATATTCCAAGGCCATACAAACCCATTACATGAAACGCTCTAAATCCGAAACAAGCTACTCCTAAGAGGAATAAATGAATTCCAAAAATCTTAGGCAAATCTAAAGAAGGTTTTCCTGTACGGGTATCACATAATACGTCTAGATCCCAATATATCCAATGCTAGATAGCTGCTAAAAAGCACAAGCCAGAAAACACAATATGTGTCCTGACCACACCTTTATAACTCCAAATACCTGGATTAGATACAATTTCTTTGGTTATACTCCATCCACCCGATGAATCCTTTATTCCTAAATGAGTCATAAAAGGTAGAATGAACATACCTTGTCTCCACATTGGATCAAGAATAGGATCAGATGGATCAAAAACTTCTAATTCATAAAGAGCCATTGAACTGACCCATCTAGAAACTAGAGTTGAATGCATTATATGCACAATGATTAACTGGCCAGGATCATTCAACACGATGGTATGGACACGATACCAAGGCAAACCCATGAAAATACCCCTTTATAAAAAAAACTAGACACTATGTAACTTTCTCGCATTAGAGAAGATTATGCTATGGAGTTAGACCTTTGTCTCAAAGATGAACATCTATTAATATAACAGTTTCAAAAAATAGAATTGAGAAGCAGATATATTTTATCATTTATATGTACCAATATACAATGTGGAAATTGGTCCCATTTGTTTTGTATCAAACAAGTATCAAACAAAGTAAAGTAATAAATTACTTTATAAAAGACTTAATGAATTAGGTATTTTACAAAGAAAGGCATGCCCGCTTATTTGGTTCTATCACTCATTTGATCTTATAATCTATCTTTGTAATAGAAAAAAAATACTATTTAATATACTTTTGATATAATAATGAACAACTTACACTCTCTTTTCGTGCCTTTGGTGGGCTTGTTTTTTCCAGCAATTATAATGGTTTTTCTTTATTTCTATATTCGAAATGACAAAATTCTATGAATATGATCAATATATATATACCTATATATATATATTTTCTAATATAAGATAAAACCTTGATAAATAGATCTAAATGGATATTTCTCTTTATTTAGATCTATTCATATATATGATAAATAACAATCTATGGATAGAATGTAAATGTATATGGTATAATATGTATAATACATAGTATATAGACCCGTGTGTGAAAGAATAAATCTTTCTTACTTATACTTCAAAATATGTGTATATAGACATTTCAATATAGAGATTAATATTTTTATTTGACTGATACAATGAAGTATCATTTTGATAATCAATAAGTTAAGGACAAAATTTCCATGCTAAAAAAAACCACAGACGAAAAAAGAACATGGTAAAAGAAGAAGAATAAAATTGTTATAGATATAATACTATTTTCTAAATGCTTATATGTATATGGCTAGTTTATTAATATAGCCAATTTATGAGAATGACTTCAGGGTGGGAGTGAAAATTTGTTCAATCCCTCGAATTAAATAGGACATAATTTGTTATGAATCGTCGATCCAAATGGCTCTCGATAGAACCCATAACAGGGTCTTGAAAAATAAGCAATTTTTTTTTGCTTGTCTCCTCTTTTTGGGTTCACTAGGATTTTTTGTGGTCAAAATTTCAAGTCACCTCGGTAGGAACCTGATACCCTTATTTCCATCTCAGCAAATACTTTTTGTTCCACAAGGAATTGTGATGTGTTTTTATGGGATCGCAGGTCTATTCATTAGCTCTTATTTGTGTTGCACTATTTTGTGCAATTGGGTAGTGGCTATAATAAGTTTGATGAAAAAGAAGGAATTGTATACCTTTTTCGTTGGGGATTTCTTGGAAGAAATCATCGTATTTTCCTCCAATTTCTTATTAAGGATATTCAGGTGATCAAAATGGAAGTTCAAGAAGGTATTTTTCCTCGTCGTGTTCTTTATATGGAAATAAAGGGCCAACAAGACATCCCCTTAACTCGTACTAAAGAAAATTTGACCCTACATGAAATGGAATAGAAAGCTGCCGAATTAGCCCATTTTTTGCATGTATCCATTGAAGGATTTTGAAATGGGGGGGAAAGTCCTCTTTTATAATATACAAATGGATAGATCTCGTATTAGTAGGTACCAGAAATTTTTTGACATAACATATGTCTGGAGGGGAAGTATAGTCAGTTTATTTACACTAACGCAAAATGTTACTTATAGAAGCATACTAGTATTCTTCGGCAGTTCGCAAACACTTGATATCATTCTTTATCTATTAGATAGGGATGAAAGGTCTAATAAATACAGATATAACATCTCAAAAGAATACAATGAAGTAAATGACTCTAGTTTTTTACACTTTTTGACATATGTGCCCAAAATAATTCAATCTGCTATATGTACCAAAGAGTACAAATTTGGTAATAGTAGACTTAAACTTCAATTTATTTGTCGCTTGAATTGAAGTGATTCTTCGGGTCAAGAGTTAAATAAGAAAAGAATAAATAGAAAATGAGTCCAAATCAAAGCGATTTTAAGGATTGATCCTTCCTTTTTACTCCACCTCTCCTTCCGAACAAACCATCCCTCATCTAAAAAATATTTCGAAGAATTATGCATAAGATCATTCTATGAATCTCATACCTCGTTCTATAATTTGTACTTTGTTTAGATTTTGGAAAGAGCTAACGAGCCAATTGAGTTCATTAACGATTCACGAATTGGAAGTCACCAAATATAAAACATTAGCTTCTCTACAATATCTTACATGTTTAATAGTATTGCCTTGGGCAATTTCAATTTCATTACAGAATGGTTTGGAACCTTGGGTTACAAATTGGTGGAATACTAGTCAATCAAAAAAAAAATTGATTATTTACAAAAAGAAAGCGTTGTAGACAACTTTGAGAAAATAAAAGAACTATTCCTGTTAGAAATAATGATGAAAGATTATTCGGAACCGAATTCACAAGATATTCATGTAGAGATGCAGAAAAAAATGATCCAGTTGGTCAAAATGTATAATCAAGATTGTACCCAAGTTATCTCACATTTATTAGGAAATATAATAAGTTTTGTTTTTCTAATTGTTTGTCTCATTCTGGGTAAGAAGAGACTTGGCATTCTCAATTCTTGGATTCAAGAAGTCTTCTACAACTTAAGCGATACAATGAAATCTTTTTCTATTCTTTTAGCAAGCGATCTATGTATTGGGTTTCATTCGCCCCATGGTTGGGAACTAATCATCTCTTCAATCTTCAAAAATTATGGATTTTCCCATAACGAACAAATAATATTTGTTCTTGTTTCAAATTTTCCAGTCATCTTAGACACAATTTTCAAGTATTGGATCTTTCATCGTTTGAATCGTATATCTCCTTCACTTGTAGTAATTTATCATTCGATGAGTGAATAACAAATCCCACCCCCCTAATATTAACATTGATTCTCAAGACTGGCGAGTGGGAGTAGAAGCGGGAGAGGGAGTTTGAAGTCCCCTAGTCAATCTGATGATGGCAGCTCTAAACCAGAGGATGAGGACGATGCTTTACAACTATGTGATGTTTGGTTGCTCTAACCTGCTGGGGTGGCTTCTAGGTTGGTGTCTTTTCGGCAGCCTCTTGGTTTTGCGGGAGTGTTTACAGTGCTTAGGGCCCAATTTGTGGATGCTCAGGTCCCAACCCTAGTGGTTCTTCCTCTTGGTGGTTTTTAGAGGATTTTTGACCCTTATTGGTTGCCTCTCAGGGGATGTGGGGTGTGTTGTTTTCTTTCTCCTACCCTGATGCTGGTGCACAGGAAAGAGAGTGGAGGGAGTTTTTTGAAGTACCCTATGTTTGAGAGTGTTGGTGGGGGTGCTTCTGAGGTTTTCGTTCTACCTACTAGGCCTTTGGGTTTCGGTTGTGGGTTTCTTCTGTGTCGGATGCCTAGGGGAGAGTCTCCTGGCATTTTCCTCTCTCTGTTCGGGCTCTTCCAGTTGTTCCTGAGCCTTGTGTGGCTGTGTTTGGTGCCTCTAGTTTAGCTGGGGTGCGCGTTCCTGCTTCTTGGAATGATAAGGAGATCTTGAGGTTGTTGGTGATTCAACAACTAAGTTTGTTTCTTGTTCTCTCCCGACAATCTCTTTTCCTTGTGGGAGAGTTTGTGGCTTCGAAGGACTGGTTCATGTTTCCCAGTTCCTGGTGAGGAATTTGCTTGAAGTCTGGGGGTGTCTCTTGCTGCTTGTGGCTCATTTGGTCTCTTCCTGGCGGTCTTCTAGTTCTTTGGCAGAGTTTTTTGCCTCTGTTGCTTGGCTTGTGGAAGCCCATATTTTTGTGTTACGGTTGTTCCTACTTGGCAGACTCCTGGTGCCTTTTGAGGAATGCGGTGAGGTTTGTTTAGTCTCATCTCCTCTGTTTGGGGGTATTTTGCCTCTCATGTGGCTTTTTTCTTTGTTGAGTTGTGTGTCTTGTGTATTGCTTGCCCTTGTTGAGTCTAGGTGCTTCTGGGATCCCTTTGGAGTTGTTTCTTAACTCGGTTAGGTTACCTTGTGTGGTTTGGTTAAAAGCTTGGTCTCTTTGTGGGCCTTGTTTTCAGTTTCCTTAATGGACCTTGGTGTTGTTGTTGTTTGGGTGGTTGCTATGCTCTGCATATCTCTATACTTGTTGGTTGTTTTGTCCTCCAACTCTAGCTTCTTGGAACTGCACTGGCAGGCTTATGTGGTTTTTAAGGTTACTGTTGTTGGTTTGGTTCTGGTGTTGGTCGTTGGTGCTATGTTTGAGTTGAGTTCATTTTGGGTGGTTTTTGATGTTGATTTGGAAGGTGGTATGGTTGGTCTCTTTGGGAGAGGCTATGTTTTTGTTGAAGTTTTTGGAATCACTTTTTGTGAGGTTTTCTTGAACCTGTTCTGCAAGTTCTTCCGGTGGTGGGGGCTTAGTCCTGTTTGGAAGTTGTTTGTTTCTCGATTGGGAGCCAATGAGAATGGTTTGCTTGAGGGTCTTTCTTTCTGCAGTATTAACGACCTTTGCTCTAATTTTTTGATTATTGAGGCCAAGGGTTGTGAAACTCTTTGGTTATCTAAGGAGGTGGTTGCTTCGTCTCCTGTGGACGTTGTTTTTGAAGATATCTTCGATAAGACAATCTTATTGAACTTAATGGGGCTGAGTTCAAAGTTTGTTTTGAAGGCCTTGTTGCTTCGGCTGCCCTTTGAGGCTAGGATTTATCTCTCTATTGGAGTGGGTGTAGTCTTCCTAGCTCTGTAGTCTGTGTCTCTTATAAAGGTAGAGACCCTTCCTATTGAGGTGGAGACCTATCTTATGGAGGTGGATAGAGGTTTTGTGGGCTTGGTGGGTTGTGCTTGATTTTTCAGTCAGTCTTCTCCCTTGGTGCTCCTATCGAGGTGGAGCCTACTCCTTTTGAGGTGGAGTATTGGTAGGTGTGAGAGTCCTTGCTGCAGTGGATAGTGTTCTCTTGGCTATTTCTCCTATAGAGGTGGAGGGGTTTGTTGGAAGACGCGGCTTTTCAACTCCATCAACACTTCCCTATTTTTGGACCTAAAATTAGATTCTATATGCCTAGTTTCTGGTCATACTAAGATCAAAAGATGCTCAAGAAGATGGGTAAGAATGAAGATAAGAAGGATTGTGAAGATGCTGAGGGCCCACTGAGGGCCCAGATTGGAGAAAGTTGGTCTCCCAAATTGGAGAATATTCAGACCTGATTGAATTGCTATTTTTGGAACTGTTCCTCTTTTGTTCTAATGGTTGCTCTAAAAACCTTGTTTCTTAACTTTATTATTCTAGATTGCTATTTTATAATAGCTTTGTTATGGTTAAGTACTTGTTGGGTTTTGGTTGATCTTATTAATGGTTTGCGCACTATTAGTTGGATTAGTCTTGGTATTATGTTTTTGATTAAGCTTGTTATGGTGTTGTAGTTACAATTTTGGAAGCTTGGCCTGTGTGCCAAATAGATTCAACAAAATGGCTAATGTTGTTTTCCCAGTTTGTTTCTCTATTTGTTGTTATGACTTTGTACCATAGGATCAGGGCCCTTCCCCTACTTATCTAATAAAAAACAAATCCCACCTTTTTTACTTTTTTTAGGGTGATACTTCTTACTTTTTAGCTTTAGGTTTAATATAGTAGCAGAATTGCAGGCAGGTAACTATGATAGTTACCTACTACTATTTATTTTAAATAAAAGAATTGCAACAAAAAATTGAACCATGCAAAATAGAAAAACTTATGACGATTGGGTGAAAAAGTGGATAACTCAATCAATACAGTCTACAATGCTTCAACAACGGGTAAAGTAAGTAAAATTGCATGTAAAGAAAAGGGTGGATATCAAATCACTATTGATAATCCATTAGATGGTCGACAAGTGGTTGACTTTATACCTCTGGGATCAAAACTTCTTGTTTTAGAAGGCAAATTCATCAAGGCAGATTAGACGTTAATGAATAACCCTAATGTAGGTGGATTTTGCCAGGAAAATGCAAAAATAGTACTTCAAGATCCTTTACGTGTTCAAGGTCTTTTATTATTCTTAGCATCTGTCATTTTAGCACAGATATTTCTGGTTCTTAAGAAGAAACAATTTGAGAAAGTTCAATTGGTCGAAATGAATTTTTAGGTGCAGAAAAGATTTGAATCTCCATCTTATGGATGATTAATACAATTATATAAATATTATCTTTTCTCACCTTGATTTATCATATTCAAAACAAATCAATAGAAGTTCTTTCGATAATGGAAAAGGAGAAACTTATTATAACTTTTGTTTGTATCTGAAGAGGTTAAGTTATGAGGAGTTCCTCTATTATGCTCAAACATGCACTTATTTTAGGTGCTTATTTATTCTCTATTGATATTTACAGACTAGTAACAAGTCGAAACATGGTTAAAGCACTTATGTGTCTTGAACTAATACTCAATGCGATGAATTTAAACCTAGTAGCATTCTCAGATTATTTTGATAGTAGGCAAGTAAAGGGGGATATCTTCTCGATCTTTGTTATAGCTATTATTGCTGCTAAAGCAACTATTGGATTAGCTATTGTTCTGGCAATATATCGTAACAGAAAATCAACTTGTATCAATCAATTTAATTTGTCAAAATGGTAATAGAGATCTCCTTCCATGTGAAGAATTTGTAGACCTATTCCTATTCAAATAGATACCGGGCCTGTCTTTCTAAAAATAGATCTAGATCTCTCTTTTCTCTCTCTATATATATAATTTAAAATATAGTTAACATAATTAAATATAAATATAAAATAAAACAATTATATATATTTTTATGTTGAGAGACATTTTATAACATAAGTAGGTACAAAGTCTCTTGTAATGACTAATAAAAATCAAAATACAACCATTATATATATGGATTAATCCACCCAACCCCTTGAATATAGATATTGAGTAGTTATATATAAAATTAAGAATATATACTTTATTTCTCTAAGTTGTAAAATAATTGAAATAAATTGCTTGCTTATTTAAAAATAATCATTTAATATTATATTTGCTAACATGTGTAGCTATTTATTTTTTATTTACTAAAGTATATATTATTAATTTAATATATAACTACTGAATATCTATATTCAAGGGGTTGAGTGGATTAACCCACATTTAAAAGCATGTAAAAATGATGTCAAATGGAATCTTTTGGACACCCACTAGATTTTGATTTTTAGCCGATAGGCTATTCTACGTGAGGGGACCCCACCGGCATCTCCTCCAGTCTGACGCCGGAAAAAGGTGGGGTTCCCCTCCAGTTTGAAAAAAGGGTTTGGCGCATCCTTTCGTACCATATGAACAACTGTTACAGCCTGTACACTGTCCCGAGTCCTCCCTTCCCCAGTATAATGGGGAAGTCATTGGTGGCTGCTTTCAGCTATGCGTACGAGAATTTCTTAGGCCCGCCAGAAGGAAGAAGATCCAACGCGAATATTAATGCTCTGCATACGGAGTCTGTCATAATATAAAAGATATCTAGCCATGGCGTCCTATACGTCGGAGCTGCAGTATCTAGCCTCCCCTGTCACCACCCATGTGCAGAGCGCTAAGCAACACAACCAGGACGTGAATTCGCTGGGTCTCATTTCGGCCAGGAAGACGGCAGAGGCCATCCAAATACTGAAGCTCATGTCCGTCACTTATCTGGTGGCGCTGTGCCAGGCCGTGGACCTCCGCCACTTGGAGGAAAACATGCGAGCTGCGGTGAAGCACTTGGTATTACAAACGACCAGAAAGACTCTCACCAGCGGGGAAGACGGATCCGTACTCCCTACGCGCTTCTGCGAGAAGGAGCTCCTACAGATGGTGGACCATCAGCCGGTCTTCTCTTACATCGACGACCCCTCCAATCCTTCCTACTCACTCATGCTTCAGCTTCGAGAAATTCTCGTTGACACGGCCCTCAAATGCCCTCTCGAGGAGGACGACCACGAGCTCGGAACGCCGCTGCTGTTCCGTAGGATTCCGATCTTCCAAAAGGAGCTGAAAGCTCGGTTGGATGAAGAGGTACCCACGGCCCGAGAGAGATTCCATGCAGGAGACTTCCCCATCCTCAACAGAATAAAGATATGCAGAACTTACCCCATCTATAAATTCGTGAGATCCCAATTGGGAACGGAGTTGTTGAGTGGCGCGA
This sequence comes from Sequoia sempervirens, assembly GCA_007258455.2. NCBI lineage: Eukaryota > Viridiplantae > Streptophyta > Pinopsida > Cupressales > Cupressaceae > Sequoia > Sequoia sempervirens. The sequence goes on along the minus strand of VDFB02300616.1, from coordinate 48,335 downwards.
AGATGCGAAGCCCCGGCGGAGACATTGAGAAAGTGTACCACGGGATTTGTGACTCGGAGAAGCTGTTCGGAGAGGTAGTAGTGAAATGTTTGGACATGTGGCGCGGCTCGGCGGCTGGGCTTAACCAGCACACTCTAAGCGTTGACCGCCTAGGTGGCTGGTGTGGGCCCACTTAAAGCTTCCGTTTCCGTTTCATTTACCGTAGCGCACACTTCATGTGACTGTCACTACGGCGGTTAAGTTTGAATTTAAATTTAAAATCTACATCTCCCGCACTGCAACAAGCTTCCCGCGCATTTCCACAACATCAAACAAGTGTTCAGCTTATTTATTTTTAAGCGAAATTATGTAGAAATAATTGTTTGCAGCCAGAAGCTGGTAGAACGATGGAATCAGTCGAGCAAATACCAAAGAACTTCATATTCTCTCACAACTGTCCTTCATTGCAGATTTGTGAACCATGTCAATTCTTTCACGGTACCTTCACCTGCGCAGCGCAAATTCTCAGGGGTAGCTCACACTCATCGATCCTCATCTTTCAGGGTCGCATTTCGCAGCCACAAATGCGACCAAATATAACCAAACCAGAACTTGATCGATGGCATGCCGATGCATTTGAATCACAGAGCTTTTACAAGCCATGAAAAATGTTTATAGAAAACAATGTGCTGATGGGCAGCGCTCCCTTCACAAATAGCCACAGTTACGACTTGATCTATAAAAAGATGTGAGATTATTACGCTTCCCTGTGATGACATTTTCGGTGGAGTTGAAATGTTCCAATGTTCTACTCAGCCCACAATGAAGTTGCTATGGAATCAAGGTTATCAATTTTGTTGTAAAGCTACCTCAATAGTTTGACTTTTTATTGAATATTATATCTGGTATTCATCACAGTAAATGCCCATCGAATATTTTACTGGTTGAAATTTTAAAAAAATGTTTTTTTAAGTTTTCATCGGATAGACTAACCAAAATCCATGTGCACTATTAAAATATTGTAAGAGAAAATATAATAGTTAGATGCATTTTCTTCTTTATTTTTTATTTATTCTAAAAGAAATATGGTCTGCTCTTAGAACAAGGTTGAGGTAGTGGCATACTATTCTCTGAATGGTTTTTCCTTTGATTTTTAATACTCAGAGAGTAGTCATAAATTTTATTTCAGTATACAATATGAAAACTTTAATGGGGATTGTGTGCATTTTGGTGACTTCACAAATCAAATAGTGTGTATTTTATTTTAGAAGGTAATTAGAGTTCAAATCACAATCTATTTGAGTGATGAGAATGTAAACAATGAATTCAAAATTAATATGAAATCAAATTCTATCTTAAAATACTTGTAAATTTTACATCAAGCGTGATTAGGATTTGCTTGTGCTTTTAGTGAAGTGTGGATGTTCAATGAACATCCAAACTTTTCTATAATATCATGATAATTTATTAAAAGAATTGTGGATTTTACATAATTATAGATTAAAAAATGCACTTGAACAATGGTTGATTTGATCAAATTTGGAACAAGAGCCTTGTTTTAGAATTAACTATTTTGATTGATTAGTTAACTACTTCAATTGACTAGTTAACACAATTGATTGATTAGTCAACTAACTTAATAGTTATTGCAAGAAACTTCTAGATCTGAGGGGAAAAAACTCACACAGTCAAATCCAGAAGTTCCTTACAGTAATAATACTACGGACTATGGAAATCATGTCTACTAACTTAATAGTGTTAACTAATTTGATTGACTAGTTAACTAATTTTATTATTTAGTCAACTAATATGATTTAGAGCTAACTTGACTCAATAATTAGTTAACTTACTTAATATGGAGTGGAATGTAGGTGATGATAATTAGAATTAATAATTTATTTTAGTTAGATGTGTTTGGATTAATTAGGAGCTAATTACTTAATTAATAATGAGTAATCAATTAATTAAATATGTGGTGATGTTAGCAAGATTTAAATGGGATTAGTTAATTAACTATATATATGTGTGCATGGACTAATTATGAGCTTATTTATTTATTATGGTTGATGTCGGGTGATTTTTAATGAGAAACTAATTAACTCAGTATATTTTTTAATCAACATGATTTAAGATGTAACAAGATTAAATTAAGAAGTTTATTAGATGATTAGTTAATGAGATAAAAATGTAATGATGATAGAATTTATCAATACAATGAAAATAAAGTAACGATACAATTAATTGATGAGATGATAATAGGTCGATTACAAAATTATTAGTCTCATGAAACAACTTTAAATCTTGATTAGCTCGGTTGTGAAATGAATTCAAGCCAATTTCATGAGAAATGTCTAGCATGAGGGATTCATTTGTTTTGATGATAAACAAGGGAATTGAGATCTCAACTTCCCTGTAATTTCATCCAAGTTAATCACACATGATGAAACATCAAACATTTCAAATATATATATATAGGAGAACCTTAATATTAAATGTCATGAGGGAATATAGGGATGAAATAACACATTCTTCACCTAAAATACCTAGCCCACTCATTTAATTAATCTCAATAGGCTGTAAGGGGACTAAAACCTCATTCTTGTCATCATCAAATTTAAAATCCATTACATAATGTTTCACTAAAAAAATCATATAGCTTAGGGGAGGTCATAGCCAAATTATATATATATTCTAGATGCACACAAAAATAGGAAGAAGCACTACTGAATTTTTGAACTATAGATGTGCATAGTGAATATACAAGTTAACAAAAATATATATATGACTCAAATTAAAATTTTGATAAACTAGAGGAGTTAAAAAAATTGAAACAAGACCTGTGTTTAAATTAAAATTCATGGGCCCGAGCATGCACAATTACATCATTGAGGCATAAGATGTTGAACAAGAGAAATTTCCTCTTTGAAGGTATCTTCTAATGTTATCACTTTGAGATCCATTGTAATAAAAACTATAGTCAGACACTTGAGAATATAGAAAAAGAGACAAAGCAATGAAATTAAGAATTACAAATGAGAAAACACGTTTGTTTAACATTTTTTAAATCTAAAATTAAAATTATAAATAACCACATATTCTTTTGGTTCATGTTGATTACTTAGAATCCACTTACAAATGAATGAATCTAACAAATTGATATAAAAGAATGTCTCTTAGATCTTTTCATGAATGAATTGAGCTAGGAGGAAATATTAAGTACCAAGACAAGGATTCATCAAATAGTGAAGAAAATAACAAATGGAATGCAACATCATCATGCATTATACTCAAATTGCTTAAATAATCTTATAAAATTCTAATGTATTTCTTAGAAGTAGCCTCTCCATATGCCTAGGAACATCATTGATATCACTAGGGATGTCAAAAGGACTACACCCAAGATAGGAAAGGACCATCATAGCCAATATATAATCATCCTATGCTCTACTTCTAACACCATAAATATTGACCAACAAAACTACACATGCTAATCTCAAGAGTTGAGAACTAGGTCCTTTCTCAAAAGGAAACAAAAAATCCTACCCAAAGTCTTAGGATTAACATGCTAGATCTATGCAAGTTGTTTTCTCTAAAAAAATAGCTTGCTAAAACCCTAAAAATAAGCTCAACTCCTAAGGTGAGGGAATGCCAACTTAGGACATTGAGCTAGCACTTGTGACCAAGCAAGGATAGTTAAGGATTAATTCAAGATAAAGAGTAAGTCCATATTTAGGCTCTATTAGTCCAAAAAGGTGTTCCTAGGGCTAGTGTTTAGAAGTAATGAGCCTTGAGTATACAACATACTCTATCCACAAAAGAAATATGAATTTTGTCACTTTTTTTTATTGTGATAATTGATAACTATCAAGAAAACTAACCACTTATGAGCAAATAACACTTCATGCACGAGACTATATGTGTCACTTGTTTCTCCAAAATATTTATTCAATGATCTATGTTACCCTTCATGCATGATTATAATAAATGACCATAAAAAACACCTCAAAAAGAGTAACACTTGAATAGCCCCTTTGAGATTGTAATATTTAAAGAATTGAAATATGTAGAATGAGGAAGAACCAATAACACTAAATGTTTAAAAGTATGATGTATTCTGATAAAATTTTAATTATTTGGCATTTTAAATTGGTGCCTACTCCAATGGGGGAAATAGTGTTAAGACTAGAAAATGAAAGACAAATTTGGTGCTATGTCTCCAATTGTGATTTATTTACATACATCCTTTCTAACATGATGGCTAGGGCCTTTTGTCCTCTAGCCTTGCAACATGCATGCATGATTGTACATCATTGAAATTCTTTAGAACATCTACTCTTCATGCAATCAAAAGTATGTAGTTGTTTTTTTCCCAAGTATACCCCAAGATAATGTCTCGCACTTCATCCATGCTATCTTCAGTGATATTGTCTAGAACCAACAATACCCTTTGGCCCTTCATAAATGTATTGAAGAAATATTCTGCTTGTAGGATATATTAAATATATATATATATATATATTAAATATATATATATATATATATATATATATATATATATATATAAGAGTTACGTATTTTGTGTAATAGTTGTTTTCCAATCTACTAAAAATATTTTTTTAAGGAAAAGAAGAACACTCTCTGAAAAAATGAAAATATACAAAATTTCTCACATTATCTTTGCTTGTTACCCATTCGAGTTGCAACATAGGGAATTGAGTGAGATACCATAGGGAAAGTTTTTGTATGTCTAATGCATTACCTCCACAAAATTGCAAAATGCATACTTTGCAAGAAAAAAACCCCAAAATAACATAGGGAATTGAGTGAGATACCGTAGGGAAAGATTTTGTATGTCTAATGCATTACCTCCACAAAATTGCAAAATGCATACTTTGCAAGAAAAAAACCCCAAAATAACACTTATAGAAAGTCTTGGCAAGTATAGTTTTATCCAAGCCCAACATTCCATATAATCTTGCAATTTGGATTTCCTTTTCATTGGAACTTTTTTACTTCCTTGACTATGTTGTGCACATCAATTACATGGTCTTTACTCTCTACCATCATCAACAAAGACTTTATAGGGGTCGCATTGATGTTTTGAATGGATTGGACAATTGATGGTAGGTGAGAGACTATGATTGTGACTGTTGGTTGGCAAGAGGACTTTTGAAAGAATTTAAAACTTAATCGTGACAATGATACCAATGACATGTTGAGACAAAATAGAAAAATAAAAACATAAATAAAACTTTGACTCATCTAAAAAGTCAAGAGTTTAGAGTGTTGGTTAAGCCCAATTGTAGCAAGGAGCTATTACTTCTGCCCATGCATTTCGACTTTAGTGAACAACCAAGCTTGAAAAAATGGCAGTTGTGCAAGTGGATTTAGAGAACTACTTGTGTTTCCATGTGTGAGCAATGTCTTTTCTTCTCTCATCAACATAATCCAACAATATCATATTGACATCGACATGTTTTCTCTCCTAGACATATAGATGGAGAAGACAACACATTTTAACAAACTTAATATTTATAGACAAATAATTGTTTAAAAATTAAATTATTAGGATGAAAGATTAATTAAAAGTTCAAATTTTCATGTTCACAAATGTACAAATATTTTTATGTTTGGGATCTCTTGAATGTGAATGATGTTAAAAAGGCTAAGACCCTATTTTTGAAGTAATAGGAGATAGAATGAAGAAGCCTAATAGTGTGATTAATGTCAATCACACTCTTAGTTAATTAAAATGTGTTGAAACACATTCAATATTTAAATGATGCTTTTAATCTTATATAAAATTGAAAGATATGTAAACAGTAAGAAAGAAACAATAGATGATGTGCCTAATGAGGAAGTTACTTACAATTTAAAGATGCATGAAGATGAAAAATTAATGATCTTGTAACATGAACCATGCACATCAATAACCAATTGTTATATGTTAAGAAAGGACATAATAGTGAACAATGTGGTCATTCTTCAATTTAAGGTTCGTATGACCTCATTGAGTCTCTCAATTCATAATAATTTTTTAAGATCTTTTGGACTCAAAATTCATTATTTACAAAAAATACTCTAAAAAGGAAAGAATTACAAGTAAATAAATTTTGTAGATTGAATCAAGCTCAACAAAGTACATTTATAGGGTGAAAGACCAATTCTCATAGTTTTAAAGCACATAACATGATAAGTAAAACATGTAGCCAATTACTCTATAGAAATAAAAGTAAACATTTTATTCATCTTATAAATCTAAAGTTCAAGATGTTGTGTTTAATTCCTAGATGAAGAAGAGCATATGATATATTATCTAGATGCTTGATAGCAATATAATGTAGAATTTGATATCAAAATAAAAAAGTTTACCTTGTCAAAGGCAATTTAAACATATTAGTGTTGTGGTAGACAGGTCTAAGCAAAGATATATGTTTATCATCAATTTTCCATTCTTGTTTAATGAAAACTATCCCTTCAAATTTTGTGAGCCAGACTCCTTAAAAGATTAATGATTTACATACTTGATTTTTCCTTGTTTAATGACTATACATTGACATCTATATGACTAAACACATTACCATTTACCAAATCTAGAACATACAAAAGAATTTTTTTGTATTATTCTTTTCATAAATTCAATTTAAAAAAAAATCAAATTCAAAAGAACAATCTTCAAGTCCTTCTATAGACTTCAATTTATAACTATGAAGACATTTCCTACCAATTTGAGCTAGACTTTCATGCTACAACATGCCAATTTGACCTCACCATTAATAGGTAACTCTTTTTGTTTCATGAACCAGCAAAAAGTTCCATTTCTAACCATAATGTCTAAGACAAAAGATCCTCTCAAAATTTTGAGATTCATCTTATTAATATCTATGTCACCCATCTTACATAAAATTTATTACTGCTCCTAAAGTATTAAAAACCCTTGAAAGACTATCCTAGGTACCAACTTTAGTACAAATTTTAAAAAATCATGCCCTATTATCTTGTGGTTTGTGGTGTCACAAGGTACCAAGGTACACACAATCCCCATTTAAGTTTTCATATTGTGCACTAACATAAAATTTATGGCTGCTCTCATAGTATTAAAAATCGAAGGAAAAACCATCCAGAGAATACAATGCCACTGCCTCGGCCTTGCTCTAAGAGCAGCCCAGATTTCTTTTAGGAAAAAAAAAAGCAGAAAACGCATCTAACCATAATATTTTTTTCTTACAATATTTTAATAGTGGACATGGTTTTTGGTTAGTCTATCCGACGAAAACTTAAAAAACAGTTTTTAAAATTTCAACTAGGGGAGAGGACCCAATAGTTGAGCATGTTTCAATAGTTGTGATAGTAGTTGTTAATATAATGCCCAATAGTTGTGATAGTAGTTGTTTATATAATGTCAATAGTTGTGACTTGACTACCCATAATTAAACAAAATGTATTCTTTTGATCTAAAAAGTAACCAATCATGTGATGCCACATCAGCATTCAACTATCCATGATGTGAATGCACAAGTATTGGTAGCACTTTTTTTTTGGGCCTTTTTAGACACCTTGACAAAAAGCATGCTGATGTGGCATCATATTTGATGATGTGGCCCTGAAACGAAAGTTATAAGCAAGGGACTTGCCAAGTAAGCTGCTGTAAAAAATTGGGAGTGATTTGAAATTTCCACATAGGATAATTAGAAGCACGAAGTTAGGGTGCACAACTACTGGGTCCTCTCCCCTAGTAAATTATTAGATAGGCATTTACTATGATCAATACCTTATATAATATTCAATAAAATGTCAAACCATTGAGTTAGCTTTACAACAAAGTTGATAATCTTGATTCCACAGCAACTTCGTTGTGGGCTAAGTAGAACATTGGAACATTTCAACTCCACCGAAAATGTCATCGCAGGGAAGCGTAATACTCTCACATCTTTCTATAGATCAGGTCGTAACTGCTGCTATTTGTGAAGGGAGCGCTGCCCATCAGCACATTGTTTTCTATAAACATTTTTCATGGCTTGTAAAAGCTCTGTGATTCAAATGCATCGGCATGCCATCGATCAAGTTCTGGTTTGGTTATATTTGGTAGCATTTGTGGCTGCGAAATGCGTCCCTGAAAGATGTGGATCGATGAGTGTGAGCTACCCCTGAGAATTTGCGCTGCGCAGGCGAAGGCACCGTGAAAGAATTGACATGTCTCACAAATCTGCAATGAAGGACAGTTGTGAGAGAATGCGAAATTCTTTGGTATTTGCTCAACTGATTCCATCGTTCTACCAGCTTCTGGCTTCCATGAATCCAAAGCAACCATCAACGAAATACAGGCGGCTGCAAACAATTACTTTACATAATTTCGCTTAAAAATAAATAAGGGGATCATTTGTTTGATGTTATGAAAATGCGCGGGCAGCTTGTTGCGGGCGGGAGATATAGATTTAAAATTTAAATTCAGACTTAACCGCCGCACTGACGGTCACCATGAAGTGTGCGCTGGGGGAAATGAAACGGAAACGGAAGTTTTAAGTGGGCCCACACCAGCCACCTAAGCGGTCAACGCTTAGAGTGTGCTGGTTAAGCCAGCCCTATGGCAGGGCCCTTCACTCCGCGCCCACAACATCCTTCTCTCTCTCCTGTGCCCTTCAATACATCGTATTGGTCTTGGTTTGACACCGCCAAATCGCCCTCCGCCACCAGTAGCAGAGGATTGTGGAACACAGCCACCCTCTGATTTCCTCTTCCACCACCCTCGTTCCATTACACTCACTGAACCATAATAAAGCTATTCTCTATTCTTGTGGATGCATCATGCGGACTTCTCAGATTCCTTCAACAATTATACAGTGTAACACACTTTTTTTGACTTTAACAAATGCAAGTTTACGATAATCTTTAGCCTCGAGTTTATTCCTGTCTTAAAATTTGAAAGCTTTCGACTTGCTCACTCCATTCTGCCGAAGCACGGATCATGCTTCTCTGAGTTGAAAGACAGAAGAAAACATACACGCATGGATTGTTAAATTAGGACCTACGTACTCTCAATTCAACTTCATCCTGTCAATGTTCTCACTGTCTCTGTTTTACCACATTGAAGTACTGTCTAGAACAATAAGAAATTCCCTAAATACTCTCAAATAATTCTCCATTTCATGATTCATAAATTTTATGTTCTGCATTTCTTTAAAATTTTATGTTCTCCATTTCTTCATTGTGGGGACGTCTCCTGCATAGCTTTAATTCACCGTCTCAAAATACGTGGCTTTTAATTCATCGTCTCAATTCTCGCGTTTAGTCTTGCCCCTCTATTGATATCATACTTTACTCCGTTTGATTACTCAATAATAATAGTAGCTATTTTTATACTAGCACTTAAAGAAGGTGCAATGGTTACATCGATTGTAGTTTATATAGAATATCTTAAAAATTTGATAGGAGACTTGTAGTTGAATTTATAAATACTTTATTAAAACATTCATACAACATCAAAAGTGTGTACTAATCATAAATAATCTTTTGTAAGTCTTGATACAATATTAGATGGTGTGTTTTGACATGAACTTTGTAGCAATCTTGGATTTCGTGCCCATTGACATATTCTAACATTGACTTTTTTTTTCATGTACACAATCACAAGAACCAATACAAATAAACCACTGCATAAACCAAAATACCAATTGAAGAACGAGCTCTTACACCTCCTTTATGTTGGGTCTCTCTCATCAAATTGATCTACACCAAATGCTTGTAAAAAGAGTCTGTGCTTTCCTTGACTCAAAGAAACCAAGGATATTGAAATGAAGAAAAAACCACTTGAAAAACTTCAAGTCTGGAGAGGAATATGATGTAGATCAACCCCCGTGATCAAAGAATATGAATTATGTCTTCTTTGTCGTGAACATAATTCATGGAGAAGAAATGTGTGTGACTGTTGTTTACATATACCATTCGGTAGACCAAATCTTAGAGAAAATCTTCCCCTTTAATGTGGATAATGCATCCTTGCGATCCACCTCATTTGGGATCCACAACACTTCGATGAGGTAGAACAAGCTTCATAATTGAAGTTGAGATGGGATAATTAAAGGTGAAATCCAATCTTGGTATGAATTTTTTGACATAATTGCATGATATGAATGTTTTACAAGCGTAGAAAATGGAAATGGCGGGTGTAAAGCATACTACCTACGTGTGCAAAAATGGGAGCTTTGTAATAGTGTATGGACACTTAGCAAATTCATTTCTTTTTAAACAAAATTAATATTTTTTTAATTAACTATTATATATTACATTTTATCTTTAAATGTAAATTGATTTTTAAAATAAAATTATAAATATATAAGTTTAAAATTATGTTTCATATATTTATTTTAATATTATATTATTTATTGTATATAATTAATATTATAATTATATTTATTATTTACTTTAATCTAATATATATTAAATTATGACACTATTTTAAAAAATTATATATTTATTTTTAGCCGATAGGCTCTTTATTGTGGGCTTGCCCACCAGAAAAGTCTCACGCCTGAGAAATTGTCTCACGCACTGGAATTTTGCTAGCTGGAATTAGTGAAATTGGTCGGCTAAAAATACCCGCCCACGGGGCCGCCTTTAAATGAAGGAAAAACGAAAAAACCCCAAGAGAACATTCTTAGAGCCATCGTGGCCTTTAGAGGATCAATTTTAAAGCCAAAGACTCTGTGCACGGATCTAAAACTTGATATGTTCTCATAACCAACAGCTTGCACAAAACCCCCATATTTGACTTGGCCCTAGGCGCCGTTAGATCCGCCATTGCAAAGCACGAGAACTATAAAGTTTGGGTTGCCTTCCATTCTTTGGGTGTTGCCTTTGCCATGTTGGCAGCGCGAAAACTCTGTGAAGATGAAGGTCTCATTTTGGAAAGCTATATGTTCAATCCTCCCTTCGCTTCAGCGTCGATCGAAAGAATTTAAAATGAGAAACTGAAATTTGGTATGCATCTCGCACATAGCTTTGTGACAGTTGGCTTGGCCATCGCTGTTAAAAGAAAAACACACAACACCTCTGAATGCGATGTCTTAAGTTCTCTAGGCAACTAGATTCACAACCTATTTGTGAATCTGGCTGATGGTTTATGTTCTGACTATGTTGGTTACTTTGGGAACAGTGAGAGAATGCAGGGGATGGGTGTGGGCAGGATTGATAATATTGTTGCTCGGTATTTGATTAACGAATCGATTATGGCTGCTTTTAGGAAGGATCCCAAGGTGTTGCATTTGATTCCTTAGGTGAGAATGCCACTGAATTTTGGGTCGTCGCCCGCTTTTTAAGAGGGCTCATGACATCCATCAATGTTGGTCGCTAGATCTGTAATTTTGATGTACATTATTTAGATTTCCTACATCTAAAACATGACGGATTTATTATCCACCATTTTTTAAAATCCTGATATTTTCAGACATACAAAACTTGGGCACGTCGACATTACTATCCCTCAATTTTTAGGATTTGATTTTGATAGGGTTTGAAATCTAATGGTTTGAAATTTTACATTTTGAAATTCTATGATTTGAATTTTTTGGATTTCCACCTCGGTCATGAGAGCAGATTGGATAGCAGCAGGCGATCAGTGAGGATGAAATGAATTGACATAGGTAGTTGCTTCTATGGCACGAGGGGTTGCCATGGATGTTCTAGATACTAAATTACAGGTAGTGTTTTTCTCTATTATAATATCAGGTGAAACAAAATTATATTAATGAAAAGCGAAGTCCAGATTTTAATAATTTAGAGATTATCTCGATGAGTACATCCAAGAGTGAAATTTTGTAGCAATTGAAATGCCACTAAAATATAAATCCAAAACTGTATTTGAATGATTTCAGTCTTTACCATGCTGTTGATTATTGAAAATGAGCATGCAGACCTGCCTAAATACAAAATGCACTAGCTAAGACAACTCTATGACCTAATTCACTTAATCCCCCCATATAAATCAATAAGTCAAAACCACGCTGTTAGATTTTGATAGAAATACCAGAACAAGATTATAGTTTTTTCTTCTTAGTTGTCTGATATAAGGAATGGTCTGGTCAAGACCGCGTTTACTACAGCTGAACAAATTTCCACAACCACTACATATTGCTCGGAGTTAATATACACCGTACCATACAACATTTTTCTTATCCATATTCAAAGAAGGTCAAATAATTCAACATCGAATGGAGATTTTAAGCTTTGATTTGTTTAGATGGTTCATCCCAAATTACATCCTATTTTGTTTACCTAAATTGACCGATACATCACAGAAACTGAGAACTAAATTATCAGATGGCTATGTCGACTCTTTTTTGTTATATCTGTTCAGCCATGGCCTCAACCAATTCTTTCAAGGATGGACTTACTACTGCTCTAATGGATTATTGGGTTGCTATAAACACAGTCGTATCTGCTGCCATCTATTTCTTTGATTTTGTTACCAACATTCTCACTTCCATAACATACCATGGGTTGGATTTCAAGAAAGAAAAACCCACATACGGATGTGAAGGAATGGAATGGTATAAGGGTATATTTACAGGGATGTTCACAGCCATTATCTTTGTTATGTTGGCATCATAGATTCTGAATGCTATTGTCTTTTGGGTGAGCGGAGATGTGAAGAAAGGGGCAACCTTTCTGCTACCTCTCATTCACTTGAGAAGAATGATACTCTTCATCAGAAGCAAAGGAACTATAAAAGGGTGAGTTAATGTAATTAAATTTTATCTTTCAATTGCATGTTGTATTGTTATCAATGTAGTTCAATTTAGTTTACTTTGATTACTATCCATGACATATTCTTGACAGATTGTTGGATTTGAGGTTAGAAAACATAGATGCACTGTATAATGTATTAGTTGTTGCTCTGGAGACAGGGCCTCAATTGTTCCTGTAGTTTCATGTGTTCCTGTGGGCTGGATATTATCTTGCATCCGAAATGGATTCCCCCAAAATTGCATTCCTTTCAATTACAACCTCCTTAATTTCAGTATCTTACAACTATTGTGTGGCCATCCTCACCCTTATAGATACATCAAAGACCACCTTCTTTGCTAGAATATCAGTTGCCTTTGTAGCAGGTCGGTACACAATCACTCAATCGGTTTAGGTGAGGAAGAGGTACAATTTTGTAATACCTGGAGGGTGTATCAATTGGATTTATATTTTAGTTTGCTTTTAAGTTTATTATGGAATGCATCAAGAGATTTCAGCCCAGGTTTGTTATATGTTTCTCTTATGTGGTTCCCAACCTTGTGTTGGGTTTTATAGTTAGAATGAAGCCCCACTGGTACAGATGCTTACCCTGTTCTCCTCCGTCTCTTCCATGTCACCCTCACCTTTGCTTCCCTGTTTCAATCTTTTCTTGCTCTCAGTTGACAATCTATTTGTTATTTGCTATATGTATTTATTAGGGGTCAGTTTTAAGTCATTATGCCATGGAGAAACGAGAGGAGGAAAATATTAGCTCTCAACAATGGCAGAGCACAAGAAAGAGAAAGACAGAGGAAACCCACAACGCCATCCAAAAGAAACAGAAGATAAGCTCCTTTATGGTTTGATAGTTTCATTATTTTAAGCCATATACATGAGAGAGAACAAGGAGGAATAGGAGTATAAGGATATATGAGTTGATAAGGAATACATGAAAGTCTCTAATTGTCTATGCAGCTATCAGATTGCACATTTGATCATATTTATTAAAAATCAAAATACAATGTATTTTTAATTTTCAATTAATTAATAAATACAGGCAAATGTGCAATCTGATGGCTGGATAGACTTGCCATAAGGGATATGAAAGAAGATTAAAATTAAAAGTGTGAGAGAATACATAAATCCATTTACCATTCATAACATATTGTATCATAACATATTGTATCATTTAGCATCAACCATCATATATATATTTATTTTAGCATAACATATTGTATCATTTAGCATAACATATCATATTATATTTATTTTACAATAACATATTATATCATTTAGCATCAACCATTATATATATATATATATATACACGTTGCCCATGAGACTGACATGGATGACATAGATTGTGAATAAGAAGAATATGAAGCACAACAATTGGATTTTGTCAATTAACCCCAAACCACATAGTGGAGTTCATCCAAATCTAAAGATTGGCCATTTATATATTCTAATATCACAAGATCTCCTACGTTAGAGAAGCCTAAGTGGTATTTTAGTTTGAAATAAACTCAACTAATCTAATTTTCTTTTGGTTAAGATAAAGTAAGTCTTTAAAACCCATATATCTGATTGACTCATTATTGTAATTTTCATGGAAGTAGAGATGTTGCTATACTTCAAGGAAATCAGAAAAATGGCTTTGAAATTGATGGAAGCAATATCTGAAAGTTTGGGACTACAACCAACTTACATAGAAAGTGTCTTCAAAGAGGGCTTTCAGGTAGGCATAGTAAACTTTTATCTAGGGTGCCCACAACCAGAGCTTACAATGGGCATCGCACCCCATTCTGACAATGGGGATCTTACCATACTATTGCAAAATGAGGTGGTAGGTCTGCAAGTGTGGCATAAGGGTCATTGGGTGGCAGTGGAAGCTGATCCAAACACCTTCGTTGTCAATGTTGGCGACCATTTGGAGGTATGAGATTTTGATCAAAATTTACAGAGATCTACATTTGTTAGTTATCTAAATAGGTGATGGTGAGATTAGAGATGTAATTTTTTGTTTGGGAACAGATTGTGAGCGATGGGAGATACAAAAGTGTGGAGCACAGAGCAGTGGTGAATAGAATCCAAAGATCTCATTGTGACAAAGCTGGCATACCATATTGCACACTAGGATTAAACTCGGCTTATAAGTGAGTGAGGCTTGATCGTGGATGACTATTTACTCAATTCATGTACTCAGTATCTACAAGTTTTTCCTTTTGTTGAAATCCACTGCTCTTTTGACCAAAGCATTCATGCTCAGTGGTGCAACTTTTGACCAAGCAATAGAATCTACACCTGGTGCAGTGATGTCAAGTTGTCAGCATAAACGATATGATTGACTTAGTCTGGTAGTTAATTGAGATCCATACAGGTCCCACGGAAATGAAAATTTGAATTAATATCAGATATTTTTTCCTTATCACCTCTAGAAGATCTGGTGTAATTCAGTTAGGATCTTTAGATGAGAATGACGATACTATAGGTGTAGGTAAATCATTACCAGTCACACTTTTTTATATACTTACAACTCCTATCTCAATCATTCATACTTTTGTGTCTTAATAATAACTAAAGTTGTCCCATAAACTCTCTACCTCCAACATCTATGGATGCTTTGATACTAAAAATAATGCAAAATTCTCTTATCTAAAAGTTAAACGTTATAAACAATGCCATGTTACTACTATTCAAGAATATTCTTTAAGATTTATATCAAACATCCCCAACAAAATTAAAATAAAAACATAAAAAAGATCTGCAACACTTTCTACTATTCTTCAAGCTAAAAAATGAACACAACATAATAGAAAGCTACAACTAAAGATAATACTTCAACATAACACACATCAAATTATGTTTATATTAGAAAAAGAATGTTTACAAAATATCTACACTGTTTCATTTTACTTTAGACCATGATTATTTCTAGATCTCTTTTATCTCCAAAAACTCTAAAAACACCTCTTTCATTTTTTCCCAACATAACATCCCACAAATATATAAAGTCCTATGCCAAAAAATGGGAATTTTTTCCCATCATAACATCCCACAAATATATAAAATCTTATGCCAAAAATGGGCAAACCCCCACTAAACCATTAGAACAGTTATAAATTCAATAAAAGGCAAACCACCACAAATATTTTGTTAAAATAGCTAAATAACTTGAAAGTCAAGGGAGGCGGGACATAATCATTAAAAGGGAAGTTACAACATAAATGAAAGGGTGAAAGGGTGAAATCCAAGGAGCAACCATTGAGATATAGACATCTATAAGAAGTATTCTACAATTGATTAAAGCAAAACATATTTATATTCAAGTTTTAAAATGTCCAATTTAATAGAGTGATTTGTTCCTCTCACAATTTTGCAAACAAAAACATGATAAGAATTCCTCTGATAAAACATAATATTGAATAAATAACTTTAACTAGGAGGAATTTATACAAAATGAAGCCCTAAGTAGACCCTGATCACTCCAAACCAATGCTTGCATTAGAAGTTATTTCATCATTTAGTAGATTGTGTGAAATGCATAGTATTTGTTACTTACACTATTCTGTATGCAGAATTTCCCTGCAACTATATTTGTACGTTGTCATTTCTTATTCCATTTCCCTTACCCATTCCTGCTTCATAATCAATTGCATCGGTCATTTTATCATGCAGAACCAAGGCAATAAGAATAATTAGGAGGGGATAGATGATGGAGGTAAGAATCCAGTTGATTATTAGTTTTGATACTGGAGAAGTATGATGTGCATTAGCCTACCAAGCAACAGATGCTCCTATACTCTACACACATTTGTAGAATCCATTGTACCTACTTAGAGTTTGAGAGTCATCAGCAAGAGCTCCAATTGTCCAATAGACTAAAGTTTGGACCTGCATAAGAGCCCCAAGATCCATGAAATCCATATTAGGTTTAACCCCACTGTATTTCAGCTTTTTGACATGCCCACCACCCCATATGGCAGTCCCAAGCAACACAATTATACCCACACCTGTATATCCTCTTTTCTTCCTGCTATGAGAACTATAGTCCAGAATGTACCTTATTCCCACATATCCCACCTGTGGTCATGAGACCAAATTTGATAGCAACAGAAGACCAATCAAGATGAAATGACTTGAAATAGGCAACTGCTCCTGTGGCATGAGGGGTTGCCATGGATGTTCCAAATACTATGTTAAAATCCACTGCTCTTTTGTCCAAAGCTTGACATGTACTATCCCTCAATATTTAGGGTTTGATTTTGTTAGGGTTTAAAATTATAGAGTTTGAAATCCAATGGTTTGAAATTTTATGTTTTGAAATTCTATTATTTGAATTTTTTGGATTTTGATTATGGGTTTAAATTTTTGAGGATTTTCTTATGTGACACTTTGTGTTGCTCCACTTAATTTGGAAAATACTATTGTAGAGGCCTTTGTGTTTTGGATTCAATACAAAAAATATTTGGAAATTTACATTATTTTGAAGATTTGCTGATTTTGTGCTATCTTTGGGTCATGTAATGTGAATCAACACATATCTTTGCCTATCAATTGAACGAGTGTTGTAGTAAACATTTGTTATGATTGTATTTGGCATTAAGGAGCTTTGAATAATGTTGTAGTCTAATGTTGTAGTCTATAGGATGCAATCTTCCAAAGATTTTTAATGTGTGATTGCTAATAGGAGAGGATTATTGCAAAGTTCACATATCTCACCTTTCTATGAAGTTACCTTTTATGTGCTTCACCCGCTTCAAATGTTCACAACATTTGGTTATGTTGGTTATCCTTATTGACATTTCAAAATTAGCTTTGGTTACTTTATGGATGTTTATCATAAATTTTTATATCACATAATAAAGACTCATAACAAATTTGAGTATTTTATCTACTGGAAAAGCATAGTCAACATTAGAGCGAGGCTAGAGATGGAACAAACAAATGCAATTACATCTATAGATTTTTTAACATCAAGATTTTAAAATAAGATGTGTAGACTAACACCCCTCATAAAATTAAGTCATATGAGACAATCACTAAATGCTAACATGATTTTGATATTATGTATTAAGTGTTGTTTTTGTAGTGTATCAAATTATGTAATAAGAATTGATATCCCTGTGTACTTTCAAGTCAATCTTCATTGACTCATGTTATTATGTTCAAATTGAGACCAGACCTATGCTCAACCAAATAATGAAAGCCAAATTTTAAAGCTAAGTTCAAATTCAAAGCATATGCATATACAGTCATTGCACTAATGTGTAAGTGTAGTGCTTGAAGTTTAAACTACAACTTTCAACTCAGGGATATGGCATTTCCCACACTCTTTCTAGATGGCAAAGCACTACAAATGCAATCACGAATTAGAGAAGTACAAATGCATGAATATGCATTACATCTAATGAGATTCCATGACCAAAGATTTGGAAGGCATCCAAGTTTTTGATATTTCATCTCCAACCTTATGATGCGTCATCATAGCCAATGACTTGCAATGACTTTCCTTAAAAAAATGCAGAAGAAAACATACCAACCACTATTGAAAACCTTCATACACACTTGAAAAATCTTCCTGATGAACATTTAGCTGAGCAACTTATGCATTTTGGATCTACTATGAGAGGGACAAGACCATATTGGAACAAGTGTCATGCTGAGCTAACAAATATGATCAACCAAATAGGCTCACCCACTCTATTCTTCACATTAAGTGTAGCAGATACAAAATGGCCAAATTTACACCAACTACTCTCAAATGACATAAGATTTACAATGCAATAAAATAAAATTCGCACATATAACATAATCAATAACCTCCATACCACATCCCTATATCTACGTCAATGATTCACAATATTTCGTGAGGAAGTCATTGAGAAGCTCCTCCATACAAAAGAATATTGGTATAGGTACAAATGGAAACATCGAGGGACCGCACATGTTCATGGATTCCTTTGGTTTGAAAATGCTTCAGACATGGACAAACTTGATTGGAAAGATAACTTAGAAGTGGAAAGAGCAAGAAAATTCTTTGACACATATGTCACTGCTTGGAACCCTCGTACTATGTCTCATGGCAACAACACAACACATCGATCTCCACTTGATGATCCATGTTTGTTAAACACGATTGAGATCTTTAGTACAAATCCCTCAGACAACTACGAGGAGTTAATTAATCGTGTCCAAAGGCGCACAAAATGCACCGAGGGAACATGCCTACGTAAGAAGGGGGAAAAAATAGAATGTCGATACAAAACTCCATGGAAAGAACAAATTATCTCTACATTATCATGTGACAATGATGGTAAAAAAAAATGAACCAACAAGAAATGATGATAGATTAAACATACATAATTGAGAAATGATTTCAATATGGAGAGCAAATATAGATTGTCAACCTATCATCTCATGAACACTTGTTCTCAAATACATTGCCAAGAATGCATCAAAATCGGAGAAAAAAATAGAGAATTGTGTTAATATGCTTACAAGAATAGCTACAAATCAAAAACCTGAAGATGAAGCTTTAACAACATACCAAAAATTCATGATAGAACTTGTGGTTGAACGTGATATTGGAGCACAAGAAACATGTCATATGCTCCAAAAATTTCCCCTTGTCATCTATAACCAATCATTTATGTCATTGAATGTTGGTCGAAAAGTATTCCAACGCTTCACAAAAACAACAAATGACAACAAACTCCAATCAAGCTACTTACATTCTTATATGCAACGCCTGCCACAACTAGAGGCAATAACATTACTTGAATATGCAAGATCCTTCTCCTATTCCTCATGTCACAAAGGATGTAAATGGAAAGAGACAAAACAAAAAGAAATCGTCAATATTTTCCCAAAGTTATATACTATTCCAAAGTAAGATTCAAAACATTTTGAAACATTTTCTTGGAGTGAATTACTCTTATATAAGAGTTTTCTTGACATAGAAAATGACATAGGCCTTACTAAAGATAGGATCAAAATCAACACACAAAACTTTTCCACAAAAGCTTTATTCAACATTTGTGAAAAACAAGCATTATAGCAAGCCAAGAAATTCTCAAACTAGCTTCACTATTGCTCATTATGCTGCTTATGTAAGTTTAATGTTTCCTTCAGCCCTTACCATTTGACTAAATCATTTTGTGCTTTCTATACTTTCCAGTTATTAAAGTATCTACTTTTAATGTTGGAACAAGCTACATATTAGGTGGTTCAAATCCTTTATAAGAACAAGGATTACTTAGTAGCAAAGCATCAACACTTCTTCAATGCTTCAAAATGCCCTTTTCTTGCATGACTTTTTCCTCCACTCCCAAAGGAGTCTTCAAAGTCTTCATATTTTTCTTCCATTGGTACACAATTTAAGGTATTTTGGTGCTTCACTTTTTGAAGATAGATGATATATATTATGCTCCGTTTGTACCTTACTATTATGTTTCTTGTTTTTTATAGGTTCAAATTTTCAGATATATTTTAACAACCACCTAAGTGGCCCTATTCCAATAAGAGAATTGTTCTCAAGATTCAGTTATGATAGGTATTTTTCTAATTTTATTCATTTTGTTACTTCTCATAAAGTATGAAAAAACCTATCCATTGGTATCCACCTAACTTGAATTTGACATTTTTTTGTTGCATGCTATGTTATGGGCTACAATTTTAAAGGCAATCCAGGACTTTGCAATGGTGTACTGCACAATCCATGTTAAAAAATGGAATGAAATGGACAACATTGCAGCTTAAATGATTGTTCATAAAGCAATAAGGTTTACCTTGCTAGCTATGAGTTGTGGATTTGATTATATAACATGTGATTTTGTTCTTTAGATTCTTCTTAGGTCAACACCTAGAAAAGATTGACTTTACAATCATCCAAAATATCATTACTCTACAATCAACCATGTAGATTGCCTAGATGATGATGAAGAAGTAAATGTTATTTTATGTGTATCAATCAAAGTCTACTTTTGATAAATGCTTCATGAATATTGTTATGATTTCAATGATCTAGCATGAGAGAGGATGAAAAATAATTATAATGATTTAATGCCTCCATGAAAATCCAATTTATATTTTGCTTTACTTGCCTCAAGTCACGTGCACATGGAACGAATTAAGTCCAATTTATTCCCTATTAAATTAAAAAAGATTATTAAATTTATGTCTTTTGGGTTTTGAATTTAATGTGCTAAGGATGCACAAATGTCACATGTAAGATAGTTTGTAAGACACTTGTGGGATGAAATAGACAAATAATTTATCTCTAAAATGAATTTTCATATAAATTATTATCATGATTCATCAATTCAAGTCAAAATAGATAGGAAACCAAATATATTCTACAAAGGATAATAAATATCTACCATAAAATTATTTGAATGGTCATTTGAAAAACAAATCTATCTCACACTCTAATGGTAACATCTAATATACTTAAAAATTATAGACTTCATCTCAAACACAAACTATACACAATGTAATCGGCGTAACCATTGCACCTCCTTTGGTGCAACTGCTAGTATATAATTAATAATATAATTATATTTATTATTTATTTTAATCTAATATATATTAAATTATGTCATTATTTTAAATTAATCTATAATTATTTAGTTATTATATTCAATATATTGTATAATAGCATATATATAACTATATATTTATTTTAAAGTAATTAGTATTTTAATTATTTTAAATAAATTATTATTATTATTATAATTATTATTTTATGTTATATCATATATTATTTTATTAAATTTATATAATTATATATTTATTTTAAAGTAATTAGTATTTTATTTATTTTAAATAAATACCAAGTTTATAATTATATTTATTATTAAAAAACAGAGACATAAAGGTCACAATTGTTGCATAAAAAACATTCTTATTTTAACAATTCATAAATTAATATCATTAGCAACAGTTATACAATTAACTTTCATTCGTTTTCTCAACATTTTCACACCATAACAATAACTCGAATGACAACCATGTTAAACAACAAGACACTCTGAAGAATGATGAGTGACATGGCATATACATAACTATCAATTAAAAGAGATCGTACTTGGACTTTAAATTAAATGGATAAGGATAAATAATTACCTAGGAATGCATTCTTAATAAATTCATCTTCCTTCACCTTATGAGAATTTACGTCGAGTTTATCAAAGGTTTCACTTGCTTTCTTAATAAAGCCTTTTGGTTATAGTATATGACTTAATTCCTCTAATTAGGATCATATGATGAAAGTGAGTAATACATTTGTTGAAAACTATTAACAATATTTATATATATCACAAAAAAAGAATATTTTAATAGTGTATTTGATAGAACCTAAACCGAATCACTAAGGAATTATCTTATGCTCCATATTGATAAACTCCTTACAAGCATGTGTTTTAAAAATATTTATTTTTATGGATGCAATTCATGTAACACCCATAATTTTGTATGCATTGGGGTGTTTATTATTAGAGTTGGATTTAAGACTATGTGTTAGGGGATGCATAGGTTGTGCCCCTTCTGATTTAGAGAGACTATTCCATGGTTAACCCATCTTCTATTTCAAGATTTCTCACACATGTTTTATAAGAATAGAACCTACGTAACCTGGGTAATTCACACAAGGTAACCCATCTCACATTGCACTGCATTTTCATGTTCTTCACGAGAATCAAAACAGGGCCTCTAGAATTGGAGTTGGGAAGACTTTTAGAAAGTGAAACCCACCTTACCACTAAACTACATTGCTCAATTTCTTATATCCCCAGAAAATACCTCTGTAGCTACATTGCTTATTTTTGTTGGGAGCTACTTGTCTTAAAGGCAATACTTGATGAATTCGAACGATGTCTCATTTGGAAAATTCTTCCTCTTTGCTGCTATCTTCATACCCCATGGGATTTTCCTACCATGGAAGAAATATAAATATATCATATTTATATTTATAAAAAATTGTGGGAAACTAAATCTATACACCTACAAAACCAAACGAAATCTCTATACCTACAAAACCAGAAATGTGCATATACATGCAACAACTACCACAAGCACCACCATAATAAATGCATACCAAATTCAATGATACGAGCTTTGTGTCCTTCATGCTTTATGCATTTTAGCAAAAAGGCCACCAATTTGTAGGTCCCAGTTATAGTATGTACTTTGTAAAATTGAAATTGATTCTTCTAAAAAAATATCACAAATGACTATTTTATGTTTTGACAATTTTTGTAGTCAAATAAGACTAAAAAGGTGGGACACATACTTTATTAACTTTCTAAATTTGTATTTCCATGAAAATTGAAAAGAATTCAAATCTCACCAAGTTTATGCCATTGCACCATATTATGTCTATCGTTACACTATTTCTTCAAACACTATATTTGCATACTGTTTACTTGTGAAAAAGCTTTTGTATCTTTTAGGAAGAGTTCAGTTAACCAAATAAAAAATGGAACAAACAAATTGTAAGGCCATTGAAATATCTGGTGTTTTTGTACCCTTATGCCATTTGTAAGGTCATTGAAATTACCCTTCATTTCCATTTGGTACTTTAGTACTGAAACAATTATTCCAAAAAATCTTGAAAAGATTTAGTTGCTTGTAAAAATTATTTATTAAGATAAAATGTCACTCATTATCAAATAATAAAATTATTTAAAAAAGAGAAAAACAAACAAAATTATAAAAAATAATTATTTAAAAAAATTAGAAAAGCTATAAATTGAATCTTCTAAAAAAATATCACAAATGACTATTTTATGTTTTGACAATTTTTGTAGTCTAATAAGACTAAAAAGGTGGGACACATACTTTATTAACTTTCTAAATTTTTATTTCCATGAAAAATGAAAAGAATTCAACTCTCACCAAGTTTATGCCATTGCACCATATTATTTCTATCTTTACACTGTTTCTTCAAACATTGTATTTGCATACTGTTTACCACTAAATTTTTTTTTGTATCTTTTAGGAAGAGTTCAGTTAACCAAATAAAAAAATGGAACAGACAAATTGTAAGGCCATTGAAATATCTAGTTTTTTGTACCCTTATGCCATTTGTAAGGTCATTGAAATTACCCTTCATTTCTATTTGCTACATTAGTACTAAAACAATTATATTTAGCTGATAGGCTATTACGTGGGGGAACCCCACCGAGATCTCCTCCAGACTGAAGCCAGCGTTTTCCTTTCTTACTTTTCCCATTGTGTTCACTAAATGAGCACATTCCCCAAAACAACAGTAGTGTAAATTTCTTCTCCATGAATTTTGTCGCTAATAAAAAATACCAAAGTATATCAACCTATCGGCGTAAACATTGCACCTCATTGATGCAAGTGCTAGTTATTAGTCATTACATGAAACTTTGTACCTACTTCTGTTATAAAATATCTCTCAACATAAAAATATATATAGTTGTTTTATTTTATATTTATATTTAATTATGTTCACTATATTTTTAATTTTATAACTTTTATTTAAATAAATATATATCAGTTATGGTTTGAATGTACGTATATGTCCAAAAGATTCCATTTGGCGTGAATTTTTTTTTAGATGTTTTTGGACAAACGTATTTACATTCGTTCATTATTTAATTGATGGCCTTAAATTGATTGAAGCAGAAATGTGCTTGTACAACGATCTGGGTGAATGGCATTAAATTGATTGAAGCAGAAATATGCTCGTACAACCATCTGAGACGAAAACAAGATGCCAAATCTGGGATTCCAATGGGTAATCTCTGTCTTACTAATCAGAAGCAATTCCTTGTGTTCGTCAGGTCTGGCCGGCTCTTGATAAAGGAAGAGCAACGTCAAATGTGCTGATAGATTTCAAACTACAAATAACCCAGATTGGTTCTCTCTTCTCATCACCATGGCAATGCCATTTGGGATCGGAGGCAGTTGGAGTGTGGTCACAGACACCGACCACATGCTCAGAGCCGCATCGATTGCAGACAAATCAGCAGGCATAACTGCACCACACCCCAACTCCGGGTGCGTAATAGCACGGGGGCCTAAAATCATATCAGAAGCTTTTCTGCACGCCCGAGGGGGCAAGAGCGCCGAGATACAGGCGGTGGAGAAGGCCCGCGGGCTGGCCAAGGGAGCCACGGCCTATTTGAACCTGGAGCCCTTTACAAGCGAGGCCGTGAGCGCGCTCTGTGAGGCGAGGCTGTCGAGAGTGGTGGTGGGCTTGACAAGCCCAGTGGAGCACCTTAATGGGAAAGCCCTCGAGACCTTCAAAAGCGCCGGAATGGATGTTGACGTACTGGGCAAAGGACCCGAGGCGGACAATACGTATATCAGAGAAGCCGTGAAAGCCTGTGAATACGTAAACGCCCCGTTGCTCTACACAAGCGCTCATGGGATCCCCTCATCGGCGCTCCTCACGGCGGAGGGTGGTCGCATGGGCAGGAATCGGTTGTCTGAGTTGCGGTGTCGGAGCAACGGTATTGTGCTCGGCGGGGACTGTGCGCCGCGGGTTATGTATGACCTGATGGTAAACAGTATGCAGATTGGGCACTCGCCCGTGCGGATCGTGGTCTCGGCGTCGTTGGATTCTGTGCCAGAAGATTCGTGGCTGTGGGACGTGGCTACGTGCCGGACTCTCGTTGCTACGCGCAGGGGCTCCCGCCCGGAGTTTCAGAGGAGGTTGGGCTGCAGAGGGGTGGAGGTGGTGGAGTTGGAGGAGTTCACCCCAAGAGCTCTGATGGAGTATTGCTACAGCCGCCTTGGTTTTATGTTGGTGCTCTGGGAATGTGGTGGGGAGTTTGCGGCGGCGGCCATTGTTGGTGGGGTGATTCGTGAGCTTGTTACGCTTGGTGGAGAAAGAAAGCTCGTTTCTACGTTTCAGCAGGGAGGGGAAGATGGATTTCTCAGTACTAGGGACCATCCTTCAACAGGGGCACATTCATCCTCCTCTTTCTAATAGTAATTTTTTTTTTATTATTCTAAACATAGATGATCATAGATATTATATAGCTCTAAATACTCAAAGCTGTGGAGGATATAATTTGTAAAGTGTGGCTGGATATATTTCAACTCCAGCAATATCACTGAAGATTAGAAAAATATGGCAGCATATGCAGCCCTCTGTAGCAATGCAAGCTACCAAAATATATCAGACTTGCAAACATACAGGGGAATTGATTTCTATTAATTAAATCACAGAAAGCGCAGAGATCTTGAATTGAAAATATTCTGTTTAGCCTCTGTAGACCAAAGAATTCTGTACAAATCCCAATAGTTAATGATCCAAGCGATAAATTCCATGCAAACCAATTTAACAAACTCCTTTTTCTCTCATTCTGAAAGAAAATCATGTTATGCATTGAGACGAATGATCACACAATAGCAACTAACTCATCTTATTCAAAATCATGCATCTCGCGTATGTTTTACAAATCAATTGAACAAAAATCAGTACCAACCAGAAAAAAGTTCTTGAGGTACAAATTTAATGAGCCGTATAATCATAACCAATCAAATCTTGGAAATACATACTTTACTTGGAATTATTCCTTAATCATTTCTTTAGAAGTTCAAAATAGTCAATGTATGTATGGGTCTTTACAGCAAAAATTTCATGCTTAGTAAATATGGAAATATTCACAATCGACTTCTAGTAACACCTTGCACTTACCAAAAAGATAAAGATGACATGAGTTTTCCGGGACCTTCCTCTTGAGTAGTTAACTTTTTTTCCAAGCTACCATGATGTTAATGGTTTTACTTTTGGAACTCATCTTACCAAGGATAATGTGTTCCAATAGATGACTAATGGCTAGACGGAGTTC
Organism: Sequoia sempervirens; assembly: GCA_007258455.2. NCBI lineage: Eukaryota > Viridiplantae > Streptophyta > Pinopsida > Cupressales > Cupressaceae > Sequoia > Sequoia sempervirens. The sequence goes on along the minus strand of VDFB02300616.1, from coordinate 21,807 downwards.
ACCTCTAGATCTGTGCACAGATAAAACATTTTATTCAATGAAAGACTCCAGACAAGAAAAATTATATTACATTAATCCGTTATCGTTAATCTTTGGAGACAGTTTTTAACTGCAGCAAACGGAGAGCCCAGGAACATCAACATTATTTCCATTCTCATCTTCACAGACAACTTCCAAGTCAATACAACGACGATTGGAAGGTTTTGTCAACTTTCCTGTGTCTTTCACGATATCTATCACTTTCTGATAAAGCCTTTCTCTATGCTTTGGAAAAAATGCATTGTAAAGTAAAACATTCTCCCATGATATTACATATACTGTTAAACCTTTGGATTGGAACCATTCTAGAAGCTCTTGTATAGTCAAATTCTGTTGAATTATCCATCGGTCCCAAAGGGTCCAACTAATATTTCTATGCTTTATTTTCCTGGGCGGTACAGGCTCAGCCAAGGAGAATAAAGGCAGTGCCAAATTTGCAAAAGTGTTGCGATATTTTTCAACATTATGGCCAGAAAGAAGCTTGTAAAGTTCTAAGCACACTAAACCAGTTGCCATTGCAGTTGTAGTGGCAATAGCTGGAATAATCTTCCCAGCTATGATTTTAGCTTTTAACTTGTCCACCTCTGGAATTTTATAATTCTTTGCACGCATATTAGCGAGTCCCACTATAAGATCCATATGATAATTTGTATCATCATCCTGCAGTTTAGGATAACAGATAAGAGTATAGAGTCAATTACACATAATAATCTCTCTCCTTCCATACACACTCACCTTCCTGCTTCCCTCTCATGATCGTCCTCTCCATCTATATCTCTCCCTCTTCCCTCCCATCTAACAATGCTAAGATTTACAAGAAATAGACAATTTGAGTTTACAAAGAAATTTGAGAAAGGAAAAAACCTTTTCAAACAGAATTGGATTCATTTGAAATCCTGGAGGCAATAGTCTAACCCCTTCCTCTAGCATCTGAATCATATTCTTAGTAAGTGCAGTGTCATCTTTCTCCATTGAGCTAATGTTTGTGGCACTTTCATCTGTCACAATTTTCACTCCCTTTTGTGGCTGGAAATGTGGAACTTGCACTTTATCCACAACCTCTGCTAATTTCTTTGAGTTGGTAGCCTATACTAGAATTGGAATACCATAAGTTTGTGCCCACAAAATTGAAGCTGCAGCAACAAATGAAAGGTGAGAAGGATCACTGGATGTGAACCGCAGGGGATTTGGAAAGTGCTTAGGAGCAGCCCAGAATGGGGTATTTTCAGATTTCTTTGCATTCTTTGGAAATTGGTATGTAAGTTGCTTCACACGATTTGCAGAGTAGTCCTCGAATCTGAAAATTTTCAGTTTGAATGATATGTGAGGACCTAATTCAATAAAGCAAGCAGAAAACAGAATAAGCACCAAATACCTGTATACCATAACAAACATCCAGCCTTACTTTCTTCTGGACCAAACTATGCAATCTTCAAATGTCAAGCATCTTTCGAACACCAGACACTCAAGGACACACTCCAGAAGGTTTCAAACCTGTGGATCACTTCTCAACCTAATTGATGTTATAAACTCTTTTGGTTTAGAAAGGAATCCATTTGCATCAGATGGTGTTTTCTCTAGAAGACCTTCAAACTCAGATCTCGCCCATGCAAGACAATGTTCAATATTATGTGGAAAGTAGTGAAGAGTGCACATAGGCATCTCCTTCTCCGAAGGATCTCTTGAAGCTCCATAGTTTTCAGTCAGATGAGGAATGATCACTTGTGTGCGGCACTTGGTTCCTAGAGTACCAGATTCTAGCATAGGTTTCTGAAAATAGACACATCTGCGATCTATATAAAGCCTTGCATCAATATTGTCAAGTGCACTTATAACAACTCCCACATTCTCCCAGAATGCAGGGGAGAAGACCCAGTATCCGCCAGGGCTAACTTCGCGCAACTGTAGAATTCAAACCATATGTCGAATCGGAAAAAAAATTTATGGGTTTTTTTCGCACATGAGTTAAGATCTTATAACTAAGGTTTTGGGTTCTGGGCAATTCGGTAGCATGCGGTAGCATCCGATATGCGCACGGAGGTCAAAAAGACCCCTTTTAGAGGTGTCGTCCGCTTGTCGTCACCTAACGTCCCAGTACCCGCTAAATATAACCACCAATTTTTTTTTAAAAAAACACCTAAATGTGTCACTTTTAATATCTAATTAAAACTCTTTTATCATTCAAATCCGCTCAAAAGTCAATGGGTCTAATTCACATTAGCACCTTATAGAATCATTTTGGCACCCATTAAAAATCACTCCTACATATTAATCTCCTTACTAAAGCACCAGACACCAAACACATTACACCCCAAATAATCTTTATTTGGGGTCTGATTGACGCATATGACTAATGTTTTTTTGTGGGTATCCCATCCTATTCATTCGCTTTACCGCGCGCTCTGTCTGGAAGCTTCCCGGCGATGGAGAAGGATGCGGATGGCGACGACTCTCCATAGCTCCTACACGTGCACACGGCTTTAGGTAACATCTAACATTTTTCTCCTTTGAATATGCAAACAATGGTACTGGTTAATCGTTTTCTTTTGCATCTTTCATGACCCGTGAAGGGTTTATTTGATGATTAAGACCCGTGAAGGGTTTGTTCGACGATTGATAAATTATTATTGTTTGTCTATGAAATAAATCATTCATCTTACACGCTTCTCGCCATGTGTTGTTTTATTTTGCTAATGTCATGGTACTGGCGTTATACACACGAGTTTTTTTTTTAGGTAAAATAATTTCTTGTCCTCATTTTACCACGCGCTCACAATGTGGTAAAGTCGATTGTATCATGATTTTGTCTGCAGAAATGATAACGAATTTCGTGGGTTTGTGAAAAACCCTTGCTTTGTTTTTCCAAATACGGGTTTTATTGTGGTTAAATGATTAAATACGACCTGGTAAAGTCGATTGTCTCATGATTTTGTCTCCATAAATGATCAGGAATTTCGTGGGTTCGAACACATGTCTATAAAAAACCCATGTCACTTTGGGCATAAATCGACAAACCCATTAAAAATAAATATGTATTTGTCAAAACCCTTGCATGGTTTTTTTCCAAATTCGTGTGCTTAATGAATTAATCTCATGAAACCCTTGTTTGGAATATTCTGCATCTATCTCAAAATGAATTCGTGAAAACCCTTGCTTGGCTTTTTCCAAATTCGTGTGCTTAAGGAATTAATCTCATGAAACCCTTGCCTGGAATATTCTGCATCTATCTAAAAACGCACTTCTTCATTCCTAGCTTGGTTTTTTGCAAACTCGTGTGCTTAAGGAATTAATCTCATGAAACCCTTGCCTAGAATATTTTGCATCTATCTGAAAACGCACTTCTGTATTCATGCGAGTGAGGAATTATTATTATGAAACCCTTGGTTAATTTCTTGTGCACATTTATGAAAAACCCAATACATACATACATACATATATACCATGTATATGTATATATGTATGTATGTATGTGTACATACATACCATGTATATGTATATATGTATGTATGTATGTGTACATACATACCATACATATATGTATGTATGTATGTATTGGGTTTTTCATAAATGTGCACAAGAAATTAACCAAGGGTTTCATAATAATAATTCCTCACTCACAGGAATACAAAAGTGCATTTTCATACATACATACATATATGTATGGTATGTATGTGTACATACATACATAATATGTACATACATACATACATACATACCATACAAACATACATATATACATACATACATGTATATATGTATGTCTGTATGTGTACATACATACATACCATATGTATGGTATGTATGTACATACATACATACTATACATATATTCTGCATCTATCTGAATACTTACTTCTGTTTTCCTGCGAGTGAGGAATTATTATTATGAAACCCTTGGTTAATTTCTTGTGCACTTTTCTGAAAACCCAAGTATGTATGTATTGAAAGCAACGACAAGCATCCTCTGCACATTCCTCTAATATCCCAAGTCTTAGGTAGGTAATTATAGTTATTTTCATTTATGCAATGTCTTCTTACTTTATACATTCTAGCATTTGTTTATATTTTTCTACTTTCCATTACACATACAACAGGCCTCAGGTAACATCTAACATCTTTCTCCTTTGAATATGCAAACAATGGTACTGGTTAATCATTTTCTTCTGCATCTTTCATATTACAAAAATGTGTACATACATACATACATACATACATGTATGTATGTATGTGCACATACATACATGTATGTATGTATGTATGTATGTATTGAAAGCAACGACAAGCATCCTCTGCACATTCCATTGCACATACAGAGGCTACCATACATATATTTGTCATTTTACATTATGTGTCTCTTGTTCATTCAGCAAATCAATGTATATGTGTGTATCATTTGCCTATCCTTTCAAAATGCAAACAATAGTACTAGTTAATCATTTTCTTCTGCATCTTTCATGACCCATTAAGGGTTTATTCGATGATGTCAAAATTATTATTGCTTGTTTATGAAATAAATCATTCCTCTTACACTCCTTTTCACCATGTGTTGTATATATGTATGTATGTATGTATCTATGTGTGTATGCACATACATACATACATACATTTATATATATATATATGTATATATGTATGCATGTATATACATGCATACATACATACATACATACATATATGTATGTGTGTATGTATGTGTGTGTGTGTATGTATGTATGTACATATATACATATATGTATGTATGTGCAGCTACAAAGAGAGTGCGCGATAAAATGAGTGAACAAAATGGGATACCCACAAAAAAACATTAGTCATATGCATCAATCGGACCCCAAATGAAGATTAATTGGGTTGTAATGTGTTTGGTGTCTGGTGCTTTAGTAAGGAGATTAATATGTAGGAGTGATTTTTAATGGGTGCCAAAATGATTCTATAAGGTGCTAACGTGAATTAGACCCATTGACTTTTGAGCGGATTTGAATGATAAAAGAGTTTTAATTAGATGTTAAAAGTGACACATTTAGGTGTTTTTTCTGAATTGCAATGTATATTACTGATTTTCTGCAATTTATATGTATGTATATGTTTATATGAATACATGCATGTATGCTTATGTTTCTATGAATGTTTGCATGTATGCTTATGTTTGTATGACTCTATGCATGCATGAAAACCTGCAAAAAATCACAGATATATAAGGCTTCCCAAATGAACATCGAATCCAAATATAGTGCAGAATTCAGTCATATCATCTCTAAAAACCTACGTAAGTGGCAGCTACAAATTCAAATGCTATAACAAATTCATATTTGAAACACAACAATCAAATTGAATGCATTCAATTGTCAGATTCAAATTTCTAAATAAGAGGGATAGCAGCCAGTGGCATTCACAAATTTTCTCCTCTACTACTATATTCACAATTGAACTTGATTAATTATGTGTTGTTGTACATGCATTATTTCAAAGGTCATATGATGTTTGTATGTTACTAGCCTCGGTTGTGACTACCCGTGGTTGTAAATCTTTTCTTGCAGGCATGGGAGAACAAGGAGAGGTGGTGCAACAATGTTCATGGTGGGCAGTTTGGTAATTGTGTTTGTCAACACACCAAATAATTAAGGATTTTTTGTTCAAATTGTTCTAAGTTTCAATTATTGTTCTATATTTTTTACTAACTAGTATATCTTTTTATTTATTTCAATAACTATTGTCCATGTTTGTTTGTTGTATTATATTTGTTTGTTGTGGCAGGCATGTCAAATGGCTAGGAGGTTGTGAAGAGCATGTCAAATTGTAAGATTACATTTCAGGTAAAGTCTTTCAAGACTTTACTTTGGCTGTGACCCGATAGACATTGTGTTCATTTATAATGTTCATTTTTATTATTCATTGTAAACTTACATTTACAATTTACAATTAGATTATTTCCAAGTGTAGTGTTATTCAAAATAGATTAATATAATTATATAGATTATCTGTTATATATATGCATATATATATACATATATATGTATGTATATATATATGTATGTATGTACATTACATACATACATATATATACGTATATATATATATATATATATATATATATATATATATATATATATATGTATGCATGTATACACAACTAGGGAGGTTGTAAAGAGCAAGTCAATTTGCATGATGACATTTCAGGTCAAGTCTTTCAAGAGTTTACTTTGGTTGTGACCTGGTAGACATTGTGTTCATTTATGATGTTCTTTTTTCTTATGATGTTCATTCATGAACCTGAACAATGGGATTTGATTTATGGTGGGATTTACTTATTCATTGTAAACTTACAATTTAGAATTAGATTGATTTCCACTTACACTTACAGTTACAATTTATGGATATGCTACATATAGATGTATATATATATATATATATCTATGCAACAAACAAACACATATGTGAAGTTAGAATTTTCAAAATAAATTGATGTGAGAAAATACATAGAAACTTATTGAATTATTAAGTTAGAATTTTCAAAAAGTGTGATGTAAGGAAAAATACAAAGTTTGAATTATAATGTTTTCAACTTTTACCAAATGCATTATTTAGAAAACATAGAACTTGAATAGACTAGTGAGTCATATTTTTAAATCACATCAATGATAGATGAATACAACAAACACAAAACTGATTTGAATCACAAAAGCATAGATCATTAACTTGGAAAGAAGACAAGGAGTCTTCATATATACAAAAAACACATTGGAACACATCGAATTAGATAAGTTGAGAACAGACTACCATTTAGTTCTACAAAATTAGACACTAGTATCCTTTGGCTATCCAATACAACAAACTAGTATCCTTTGGCTGTCCAATACAATAGACTAGCATTCAGTTTTACAAAAAACACTCTAGCACACTTCGAGGTCAAAAAGTTGACAACAAAAAATCCTAATCAGACATCCACAGATCTGATTATGAAGTGGTGTGTCCTTGGGGGTCAACTGACTCCGCGTCAACTGGAGAAGATGTTGAGGACTGCGGATTGTTCTGTATGGCACTTGCTATACAAGCAAGCAATGCATGATTTGCCTTCTGGAGTTAGCTGTAACTGTGGAGAGCAGCCTTCAGAAGACCCATTTTGTAGGCTGCTAAGAGCTGCAAAGGCTGGAGACAAAATGTTAATCATGTCCCTTAAAATTGGATGTTGACTTGGAAGAGGAGTTGTAGGAGTACTCTTACTTCTGTTTCTTTCTGCTCTTTCCGCCTGCTTTTGGTTTTCCTTCAACTGTCTAGCAATCTTTGCTTGCTCCCTTTGAAGCTCCTTTTCATGTCGCTGCCTCAGTTTCTCCTCTGCAATTTTTTGTTTTTTTGCAGCACGCTCCAATCTGTTTGCCTCCCTCTGTGCGAGGATTGCTTCTCTTTCTGCCTTCCTTTCAGCCATTTGCTCCCTTTTCCTTTGCTGCAATTCTTGGTTTCTTTGCTTCTGTGCCTCTTGTTCATTCAACAAATTGAAGAAATCATCCGATGTCAAAATTTGAGACTGCCTACTAAGGCGTAGGACCCCATTGTGACCTCTGTTAGATGATTGGCACACTCATTGCATTGGGAGTTGCAAAAAAGTGCTTCTGCTGCCTGCTGGTTGCTGATCATTGACTTGTGTGCATGGCACATAGTCAGCCTCTTCATCACTTGAGTCATTACCATCGAGTCCATCCTCTTCATCATTTTCAGCCTCCCAATTTCTCCCAGTTGTGAAGTAATGGATGACATCTTCAGGATCAACATTCGGTGGTGATGGCATGGACAACCCTTCATCCACTTGAGTGAAATTGAGATGCACCCCTAGGTTCAAAGCTGCATCTTGAAATTCAGATGGCAGATTCAGACTCTCTTCATTTTCAGCTGCCTGATTACATGATCGAACTGCTGGTTCTTGTTGAATTTATGTTGCCTCAATGTTTTCTGGATTTGGGGGAATGTTTGCAGAAAAGGTATCCACAAACTGTCCAATCTGTTCCTCATTCCAACCTGCTATCCTCAAACAAGTCTCAGCTGCCATGAACTGTGCCTCTTCATCAGCTGTATCACCCTCAGTTTCTGCTCCCAATGTCGTTCCTTCCTCTTCAACCACAAAAGCTTGGCTTGGCCCCATATCCAAGTCAAGTGCATGTCGATCTAATGGCCAAATTCCTATTTTTCTAAAACCACTTGCAATGTTATTAGGAGTCAAAGCTTGTGCAAAAGCTTTGCTGGCAAGTGTTGCCAACTCTTCCCTTCCAATGTCAAGTTGAGGATTTTCAGAGAGCCATATAGTCCTTTGCTGTTTGAAGTAGTTCTTAAATGGTGAGAACACACTAACATCAAGGGGCTGCAATTTGTGGCTGCAATGTGGTGGAAGTGTGAGCAAATCTATTCCCATAGTCTTTGCTTCTTCGACCGTTTTGAATGCCACATGGCTGCCATGACCATCAAAGATTAGAAGCTTTATGTTGGTTGGTGACACACCTCCTGGGACATTTTTTGTGAAGTGTTTTAACCATTCCACAAATAATTCTTTGGTCATCCAAGCATGCTCTTGGATTGCCATGCATGCCCTTGGCTCACAGTTAACAATATAGTTTCTAATGTTCCTTTTGGACTTGAACAAATAGTAACCAGGTATAGCTTGACCTGCTACACTAACACAAGCTAGGACAGTGATCCATTCTCTGCTTTTAGCAATTAATTGTGGAACACATTTCGTCCTTGTTTTTGCAATAACTCTCATTGCATAATTTTTGCCAGCTTGCACACCTGTTTCATCATAGTTCCATATGTTGTTGGGCCCATAATTATGTTTGTTGTACAACTCCTCCAAGTTATCATAGAATGGAGAAACTATTTTGGGCTGCAACTAGCTCGATTTGTGTCCACTCCTTCGAGTGTTCGAATTGTCAGATCAGGATGCCTTTGACGAAATCCAACCCACCATGACCTCCCTGGTATCCCATTTGTGAATGGGTTAGGCCTCACACCAACCATGTGGGCCACCGTTGACTTAAGCTATGACACTTGAAGGCCATGGCCAATATTAGCCATATCTTTACACCATTGCACAATTTCAACTTCTTCTTCATCAGTCAGGATTGTTGGTGGCCCCCTCTTTTTTGTGGATGTCACACCATTGAGCCATGACTGCAAACTGCTAGGCGAGATTCCCCATTTGATCGTTAAACCTCTGATTGACATTCGATGGTCCTCAACATCTGCAATGGCTTTTTCCATGTCATGCATAGACCAACTTTTCATGCACTGATCTGGGGTTGTCACTTGGTCAGCAGATGGTGGTTCCTTTTCTACGTCAGTATTATGAACAATAGGCTCAAAACCATCATTTTCATTGGTCTGTTCTGCATTTTCAGAAATAATTTCCTCGTCCATGTTCACTGCTAGCTCTTCATCAACATCTAGAACATTGAATGTCACTCCACGAGGTACTCTATTCAAGCTCCTCCCACCCGATCTTTTCCTCTTGTGCCTTGGTGCCATGATTGTCAATGATCTTGTACATTGTAAGTGATCAAGTGTCAGAAAAATAATGTATAAACATTGCAAAACACAAATATAAGTACAAAACACAGGTATAAACTTTGCAAAATAGAAAACAAATCTATTTTATCATTCAAATCTGCTCAAAATTCAATGGGTCTAATTCAGGTTAACACCTTATAAAATCATTTTGGTGCCCATTAAAAATCACTCCTACATATTAATCTCCTTACTAAGGCACCGAACACCAAACACATTACACCCCAATTAGGGTCCGATTAAAGCATATGACTAATGTTTTTTTTGTTGGGTATCCGATTATTTTGCATCATTTAATTTTGGTTTACATATATATATGTAGATATAGATGTATTTATATGTATTTGTATAAATATATGTATACATACATATCTATGGATACATATAATTACATAGTTACATGTATGCATATATCTGTACATATACATATATATATATCTATATATGCATAGATATATGTATGTATATATATATATCAATGTTCAAAGCACATTGTATAGACTTGGGTTTTCAAAAAAGAGCACAAGAAATTAACCAAGGGTTTCATAATAATAATTCCTCACTCGCAGGAATATAGAAGTGCGTTTTTAGATAGATGCAGAATATTCTAGGCAAGGGTTTCATGAGATTAATTCATTAAGCACACGAATTTGGGAAAAACCATGCAAGGGTTTTGATAAATACATATTTATTTTTAATGGGTTTGTCGATTTATGCCCAAACTGACATGGGTTCTTTATAGACATGTGTTCAAACCCACAAAATTCCTGATCATTTCTTGAGACAAAATCATGAGACAATAGACTTTACCAGGTCGTATTTAATCATTTAAGCACAAAAGAAAACCAAATTCACATTTTTTTTAGGGTATGTATGTATGTATGTATGTGCATACATACATACATACATATATATATGTGTGTGTGTGTGTGTGTGTGTGTGTATGTATGAAGTTGCATACATACATACATAAATTCAATGTGGGAAAAGGAGTGTAAGAGGAATGATTTATTTCATAAACAAGCAGTAATAATTTTTCAATCATCGAATAAATCCTTCATGGGTCCTGAAAGATGCAGAAGAAAATGATTAACCAGTACCATTGTTTGCATTTTAAAAGGATAGGCAAAGGATAGACATATACATCGATTTGCTGAATGAACAAGAGACACATAATGTAAAATGACAAATATATGTATGCTAGCCTGCTGTATGTGCAATGGGAAGTAGAAAAATATAAACAAATGCTAGGCTATTGTATTGGACAGCCAAATGAAACGTATTTAAACAGAGTAATAGATGTATATATGTGTGTTTGTCTATGTATATATGTATTTGTATATATGTGTATATGTTTTTAAATACATAATACACACACATATATATATATATATATATTAAACCCTGATAAATGACCAACCCTGACAAATGACCAAAAATAAACAAATATAAATAGGTAACACATATAAGAAAAAATAAATGACAAATATAAACCCTGATATAAACACTGAAGTAAATGACAAATGAGCAAAAACACACAAATATAAATATAGGTACCATTGTTTGCATTTTCAATGGATAGGAAAAGGATACACACATATACATCAATTTGCTAAATGAACAAGAGACACGTAATGTAAAATGACAAATATATTTTTGCTAGCCTACTGTATGTGTAATGGAAAGTAGAAATTTTTTAACAAATGCTAGAATGTATAAAGTAAGAAGACACTGCATAAATGAAAATAACTATAAGTACCTACCTGAGACTTGGGATATCAGAGGAAAGTGTAGAGGAATGTGCAAAAAATCTTTGTCGTTGCTTTCAACTTTGTAGAGAATAACATGCAATTGTGAATGCCACTGGCTACTTTCCCCCTCTTATTTAGGAATTCAAATCTAACAATTGAATGCATTCAATTTGGTTGTTGTGTTAGAAATTTGAATTTGTTTGAGCATTTGAATTTGAAGCTGCAAGTTACGTAGGTTTTAAAAGATGATATGACTGAATTCTGCATTATATTTGGATTTGATGTTTATTTGGGGAGCCTTACACCTGTATTTAATTGTGCAGGTACCTATAGGAAATGAAATAAATACATATAGCTGCCAGGGAGTGTGTGAAAGACTGTGCATTTCAAATCCCATATAGTTAAAAGGAGATTGTGATTATGTCATCTAAAACACCATTAGCTGTGCATGTATACTTGTAAATATAAAATGTAGTGAGGGACAAACATTTGCAAGTGGGGGTAATTGTAACAGTAAATGATTTAAATGAAATTGTAAATGAGCCTTTTTATGTGCAAGTTGACTTCTTTTATAAATGCAAAGGCATGTTTAGCTGTGTACTATGATTGGTGAGTGACTCATTCTGTTATGAGCAACTATTGGTGTTGTAATTTTCTATTTGTTCATAAAAAGTTTTTTAGTGGATCAAAGTCTAAATTTTTTTTGGGGGGTGGAGTGAGCATGGAGGTGGCGTTATTCAATGGGTGGTAGCTACTGGGTCTTCTCCCCTATCACCAAATATGTTCTCAGTGGCTGCAGACACACGACTTTGCAATGCTTCAATCTATAAACAAGGATTTATCCATTTATCTTGCTGGGCTTAAATGTCACACACTAAGCTTTGATGCTTAGTGTGGGCCCCTCCTATTTGCAACCCCGTTTTTCTGTTTCCGTTCTTTAACTGCCAAATGCACCGGACATCCACCATGCATCATGCTATTAACTATTATATGATGGGTCTGTAGCATTTGTCACTCTGTCAAACCTAGAGGACTAATGATATCAAGTTTCCACAATCCATAATGTTCTTTGCAATGATTTTTGGCTTTGATTGTGTGAGAATTTTTGCATCAACGTTTCAAATCACACTCCATAATCCATCATTAGGATGAGAGTCAGAGCTAAAGGAGAAATCATTGCAAAGAACTTGGAGGACTGTCAAGAACTTTACCTCGCCCCCAAGAATATAAGTTAATGTTTTTAACTTATATTGTTTTACTTGTTCTTTATTAGGCAGCTCTATTTTTAATTGTATATTATATAATTTTATATTATATTGCATATTATATAATGTTTCTGTTATATGTGTTAAATTGAAACTAAAATTGTTTAAATAAATATTTAATTTTACTAAGTATATTACTTGTAATTAAAATTATTTAAGTGGTTTTTACTAAGTGTATTTATAAATAAATTATATGGTTTGTATTTTTTATGTAAAGTAAATATTTATATTTTATAAAAATTATATGTCTTATTTTAATAAAAAATAATTTATTTAGTTTTTTGAATAATTTGATTAGGCTTAACGTTTTTTTTTTTTTTTATTATCTTTATTAAATTGACAATTCATCTATAACCATCAAGTATTTAATCTTATTAAATATTAATTTGCATCTCATATTTTACAATATTTTTTCATAATATGATTGAACACAACATAGGATAAATTATCTAGGCCATCAAACCCCACTTGTTAGTAAAACCAATGCACTTAAAATTGTCCAATAAAAATAATGCAATACATATTTTAACCATAAAAAACATAGAAAACATGATATTAATAATCTAATGGTTAGTTGTTTTATCCTTCTTTAATTGTATTTTTATTTTTTAAAAAAAGGGTACTATGAAAAAATGATAGAAATTTAGATTGAAATTTTAAAATTTTATATTTAATTATTAAAAAATTATAAGAAATATTTAAAGTAAATAAATAAAATAAAATTTAAATTGTGTTATTTAACTCTTAATTGAAGAAGAACCTTAGATTGAGATTTTATATTTTATGGTTAATTATTAAAAAATTATAAGAAATATTTGTTAGTCTATAAATAAAAGAATACTTAGATTATGTTATTTAACTCTAAGTTTGAATAAGTTGGTAGTTAATTTATTTGACTTTTATTCTTACTTTATGTAAATTGAAAGAAAATTAGATAAAATTCTCATGTAAAAAGTTTCAAAAAATATCATAATCATGAATAGAGTGTTTGATCATAAAAGGTCAAAAAATTCAAGCCTTCAAACCCACACTAATATAAAGTGAAACTAATGTGCTTAAAATTATTTAATAGAAATATTAATATTTATTTCAAAGGGTCACATAAAAATAATAATAAACAAATTTATATTCATAAACATGTGGTTATAAATCTAAATTTTAACCAAAAGACAAAGTATTAACAATATAATTGTTAACTGTCTCATCCTATGTATTCCTATAGAAACAAGAGCTGCAGAGCAACAAAGTTGCTGCCAAAAATGTTCAAGAATAGTCACGTTTTAATTTGTTGTGTGTTATGTTTTAGCAACAATAATAATAATATAATTACTTTATAATAATATTTTTGAATAGTGGTTGTCTTATTATTTGAATCAATTAGTGAGGAATACCAAATATAACTCTGATAATAATCATGCATTGTCTTCATACAAAGTCATATACTCGATGAAAAAGAATGAAGTAAGGAAGTCCATTGAATGAAGGCCCAAAGGAAACTGAAACAATAAAGGTAATCAATAATGATTGATCTAATAGCAACCCATTAAGTCAATTGCCAAGTTAAAGATATAAACTTGAGTTAATCTATTTATGATCTTTTCTTCTGTATTTTAGCTACAATAAATCAATGGACCCACTGATTAAAGTTCTCTTAAATCAACCCAATTGATAATTTACAATTGAGACAATTGCTTGAGGAGCAGCCTGAATGTACACAACATCCGTACTCTGACTAGGAGCAAGAGATTTCAACCATTCAGGAAATGAATACATGTTGGCATCTCCTTTGGAAAGACCCCATATAGGACCATAAAGCCTTTCAATATAGAGGTTGAGTGTTGTAATTGTTTGATATTGAGATTTATTGGTTATCTCGAGGGACTATCTGTAATAAGTTCTTCCATTTTCGCTCCAAGAATGTGTCATGTTTTGGGACATGGCCAACAAACTGTTAACTAAAGATCTCATAAAGAATAAACAAAAAGTTAATAGATTTTTAATTGATGATATCAGATTTCTATATTCTATAATGTTTGTTAAACCAAAATTGATAAAAGGGCTTAAAAAACATTTGTATTAAAAAAAATATATTGCATGAAATATTTATGCATTTCCTTAAGCTAAACTTTTACTTAAAAAATTTACTAGTTAATAGTTTATATTTTACAGACATATATGGTCAATTATTAGAACTAACGCCCAATTATGTTTTGTATAAATAATCCTTTGTTCAAACAATATAATAACCGAAGCACTTCCATTTTAACAATCCACCCAGAAGAAAAAATGAAAGGAAATTACTGAACAACTGCCCCATGAATAAAATTTGATTTGAAGTCCACAATTGAACAATGTTTTCAAATAATATATGCAGAGGGTCTTTAACATAGTATTTGAGTGCTTTGGTTTGTCCAATAAAATAATTTTTAATTGATTCCATGTGCTCATTTAGATGGACAGCGTGCCATTTGGATGGATGCAGCAATGATGGGGTCTTTTGCAGGAACGTGAGCAATGACATGAAATAAGAGAGGAAGAGAGTTCCATATGAGCAAAGAACAGCTACAAATATTAGGGAGATATGATGTTGTTCACAATAAAAGATCAGGGGAACAACTAGACAGACCTTATGGAAGATTAAAGGTTCACAAAGGCATGAGAGAAAGACTGTTTATGACTGTACAGTGGAAGAAGACATAGCAATGCATTTAAGCTTGATGGGAAAGAGATTAAGGTTACACAGATGGAAATGCTATTAGCAAGTGTGAGATAAGAAGTGGTAAGGTCTGTTCTTGGATACTTTTGAATTTGATTGATAATGCAATTTTATTCAAATCTAACAAGATATCCTAGGAGAGGATAAAGGCAGGAAAGGGAATCGGAAGCTACAAGTGTCAATATTTTGATAGCGTTCTAACTATTTCATTTATTGCAGTTTGTTGGGATTGGGTACTTGAAACAATTACTGGCATATCAAGACTTAGTCATAAAATCATCAGACCTGGTCCAAATCTTTGTGTATATGCTCTTCAGGTTGATGGCCAGAATAGTGTTAATCCAAAACCAGCAGCGAGCAAGTTTGAGGTGAATTTTAATCATATAAAATAACAACTGGCATGCTTTTCAAGAAAAGTGGCCATAATAATATTGAGAAGCAAAGAAATCCAGGAACAATTTTGAGGTGAATTTTGATGGAATAGCTTAATAATCTAATGGAGAGGGCGTAGCAAATTTTGGAGTCATTCTTGGTACAATGGTTCCTAGGGAGATAAGATGCTGAGCTATATCATTTTTTAGGAATCAACAACCAAAATTAGCACTCAATAATGTGGGAAAAATCTGCACTACATGGAGGCATCAATTTGAAAAAAACAAATTGTCAAATCCTAAAAAATATCTTTGTTAGTGCTGCAAATTTCATGTTTTTATGATTTGCAGCTTTCATGCAACAGCCTAGGCAGTAAAAATAGTTGCCCTCAGCTTCTTGGGACCCTGTCTTAAATACTTATAAAAATACATGATATCTAAATCAAGTTTTCATCTTGATGACAAACTTTTGGAAGGCAGATTGACAGCTCTCCTCTTTTCAGCTGTAAAATACAAATTGTAATAAAATTGTAGTGACAATAGACAATGTAACATGCTTTATGGTGGAAACTGAGTTTCAAAGTGAACATCATATTAGGGTTCCAGCTTCCATTAGATAGTTAAATAGTATTTCAAGTGCTAGAGTGTTTTACCATCTCTCAGACACCACAAGTTGTTTGCCTGGTATTTTTTTATAATTTATTTGCTTGACTGCTTAGTTTTCTTTTTTTTTCCTTTGATTGTCTTGTTGGCCTGCAGGTTTCACATGTAGATGGTTTTACAGTACAAGTTAGAAATTCATTTCTTTAAAATCCCAGTGAACAAAGAAAAAAACCTCTTACCTTACACCTGCATCTCCTAAGTGGAATTGGAATTTCACCTATAAGGGTGTATGAGGCTATGTTTTTGTGCACTGCCAACATCAAAGAAAGACACTTAAATCGATGACTGCATTATTCAGAACAAACTGGAAGATCGTTGTGTTAGACTGTCTTACCGGCTTAGTATTTAATCATTCAACTGGCACAACAAAACTGAGTAGATACTGACACAAAGGTAAGCTAAGTTACCGGAATCGTGGCTCTACCCTGCCGATTCCGGGTACGGGACGTCTCGAATCGAATACTTCTTGGAATTTCCGTGGAATCTGGCAGGATTCGTGATTTAGGAGGCTGAGACGTTTCAATCTTCAACTTCACAAATTCGAGCGATTTCCAACAGTGACGTGCCGTTTTTCAGTGATTCTGAGGCGATTGGCGCAGGGTTCATAAACTTTTTAAACTTTTTTGCATGAAAAATGAAACACAAAAACCCTAACTCAGATTTCATTTGTCATTTTCGTTTGTTTTTCCTTGCGAAAAAACACAAGGAATTTAGACACTGTTTTGCAGAGATGAATGACTTCAGACAACAAGTTTTGCAGGAACGACGCGGTTGCGGGCGATTAGAGGCACGGTGGAGTTGCAAGCACAAAGCGGTTCGACGACTTCAAACTTTAAATTTATATGATTTACACTAAAAAAATAAAAATTTATTATTATATTATAGTTTTATAATTATAAATTTATAATTTATAAATTATAATTTAGATCTATAATATATGTATTATTATTAATTTATTTATTAACATAATAATAATATAATTAGTATTATATAATATACACATTTAAAAATATAAAATAAATAATTATTTCATACATTCATAATATATATTAAATATATGTTATAATAATTTAATTTGTATATATATATATTTAATCTATAATATGATAATTTAATAATTTAATATATATTATACAATAATTTTATTTATATATTTAATTTATTTAGCAAATTTAATTCTTATTTTTATTTTTTAGGCTACAAATATGTATATATTTGTTGATGAGATGCAGGGCCAGACGCATCTAAACGTATCTAACTCTTTTATCGATAGGCGACTGTGACTCAGACTTACACCCGGATTCAGCAACTTTAGAAGGAATGTCGTTACCACCCAAATCCATTTTACTTAACTGGATGGTATCGAAGTTCTGCCATAAAAATTGATCCTGGCAGTTCAAACGAACTCAAAAAATGAGAATGTTAGTATTGCACTGATGATCGCAGGGTTGGTAGTGGATGGCTAAAAACTTGACTGGAGAAACTTTTGGATGTGTACAGGGCTCTCAGTAAAATTTGCAGACAATAGTGACTAATGGGGACGATAGTGAGCTCAGCTAGGCATTGGGGTCCACCAATGACACTATTGACCTCGGGGCGTTTGTGTTTGACAGGCTTTAGTGACCTTTTGCAGATGCTAGTGTCCCATGACTGCATAACCCTGAAAATAAGGTCTACCTTTGTTGCTTGTAGAATTTGAAACTATACCTTCAATAATGGGGTATTACCTGTCTAAGTCTGTAGAGGGGAGAAAAATTAGGAGATTAGGTTAAGGTGCTTGCTTCAGTCAAGCCCTTGTTATGCATGTTTTAGCAACTATACTGTAAGTTTTACAGGTATGTAAAATTCCTAGAGTGCAAGGGGAAATGGGTGATGTGTGCAAGAATGACAAGGATTACTAGGGCTTGCTAAATTTGGAAATGTGTGTCTAGTGCTCGAGTAATGGAGGAAATAGAGTGATGTGCCATGGGGGGAACAATGGATATTCATATCTAGTCTTCAATGGAGTTCTTGGAACTTGTACTGGTTTGCAATGGAAGAAATAGGAAACTTAATATGGGAGAGTGTGATATATATATATATATATATATATATATATATATATATATATATATATATATATATTGAGAGACCAAAGGCAATCATCAAACTTACCTTTTTACTAAAACCCATGTATGAGACCACCATACCAACAAATTAGGCAACAGTTACATGTATTTTCTAGTACAAGAAATTTCTTAAGTCATCATTTCTTTTTTACAAGATGTGCGAGAAAAACAATATTCAAAATTGTGTAAACCATCACAAGAAATCTTAAATTTAAGGGGTGAATATATAAAGCATAACACTTCCTATTCATGGATGGAGAACCTCAACCTTTGACCAAACAAGAGTCTTTGGCAGGGTACACACTTACATTTGTTTAGTACTTGTATTTTTGTAAATACACTTGCATGGCATTAAAGAAACAAAGGTTTACAGACATGAACCAGAGCAGAGAACAAAATGCCAGATGAAGTATCTTACAAACCCTCTGAACATGACATGACCTATTTCATTCATCATAATCAATTTCAAGCATAGAGCATACATATTTTTTGATCAAAAGATTCAAAAAACAACAAAAAGCATAGCCTCGTGAATCACAAATTCTTATCACTTCAACACACAAAATATGTATGAGATAGCAAAGTGCACAAACTCAAAACAAGAATTATATTACGGTTTACGGATGCAAAATACCTTTCGTTTTGAAAACTGGAAATGAGTACAAGAGTACTTGGGTAACCATGATTCAAAGCATCATAAATTCCATAACAATTCCCTAAATGGACGAGTTTCTGAAACGCTAAATTTGGAGAATCCAAATAAATTGAAATCATGTATATCTATGCTATATCATTGGCGTCCAAGAAAGGGGAGTAACTATAAGCGAATGCAAAGCCGAAAAGTTAGATTTAATGCCTTTAAATGCATGCACCAAGAACTCATTGCTAAAGCAACTAGTTGAGTCATAGAACTTGTTCTTATTTACTAGTTGCTTTTAGAAAACTATAATAAAAAAATATTTAACTAATTGTTAAAAATTTTATTGGCTACAAAAGCACAACAATCTACAATAAGACTAAAACAAATGACACCTTAAACAATATTTTCAGAATATTGCTATTTTTAAGCATTTTTTAAGGCAATTTTTTTGCCATGAAGATATTAACTTTTTATTTCACTCCTCCCGAACCATAAAAAAAATATTTAACTAATTTTTCAAATATCATTGACTAAAAAAATTGAAATGAATATAACATTTTAATTTTACAATTTATTTGACTTTTTTTTGGCAATTTATTTGCCACTAGTTAATGTTTGGTATGTTGAATGCAATGATTAAACATTATAATTTAAATATTTTAAGCTTTATTAGGCCAAAAATCTTGGATGTGAAATAATTCTGATAAAAATATAAGATTAAATCTCAGACGTGGAAACAATTCTTGCCATAAATATTTGTTAGTTAATAAAAATATTTTATTGGTAGTTTTTAAGTTAATAAAGAGCAGAAAAATAACCTTTATTGCATAAATTTCAGTTAGTTAAATGTTTTTAGTGTGCCTCGGTTAGTTAAATGTTTTCTTGGGCCTCATGCATATCAATATCCATACCAATACCAACTCAATTTATACATGATTTTAGGGAGAAAAATTGGAGGATTCTCCTCCTTCCACTGGAATTGTTGTCGATTCAAGATAAGCGACATCACATATCAAGCATAAGTATTTTCTTAGTTCTTGATAATTCATGGGACCATCCAGACTCTGAAGATTTTAAGTTTTTGTGAATTCTTTTCTTTTTGGAGTGGGTTGTGAAAATTTGTCATATTTCAATCTTATCTTAATTAGAATATCACTTATTTGGAATCACTTGTACTTTTTTGATTTCATAAATTTGTATTTGATAGGTCTCACTTTCAAGCTATAGGTTCATAGTTATTAAATCAATTAAAAAGCCAAGTCTTAGTTGTTTTCATTGCTTGGTGGAGAGGCTTATGGTCTACTTTCTTGAAATAGGGTCTTGTGCTTCTCTTCAGTTCTTTGGATGAAATATAGTCTCAAATATTCCCAAAGTAATTAGCAGGAAATGAGCTATTTCTACACATGAATCTCTTTTGCTATATTTTGGCATTTGATGGAATTAGTTAGTTAAATGATAGCTAATGTACGAAGTCCTTGTCTCCCATTTATGTCAAGAAAGGGTTTGGGAACTACAAGACTAGTGATCTGTAAAACTAACTCAAGAGAGATAATTCACCAACTTGTGACTATTAGATTAGTTTTCTTTGCAAAGTGTTCAAGATGGTGCTTAAAAAAGTTGTTTTACCTCATATTATTCCACAATTATGTGCTTAAATAATTAACATAGAGAAATAACATTGCACAAATCCACAACAATGAACACCAAGATTGGGAAACTCCAGTAAATAAATGGAGACTTATAGCTTCTATTGAGCTCAAATATGCAAAGATACGATGGTGCTCAAGTTCATGAATAAGCAACAATATGTGAATTCCATTCAAAACACAATCTTCATTCCTCCTACATTGTTGTGTGCTCTTTGCTCTGTGATTCTTTTTCTAATTAACATCTGGTGGGATCAATGGATCACCTCTATTTGATTAGATGGTATAAATTCAATTTATTTTGTTCAGGAGTTAAAGCCATGGATTTTAAGTTGAATCAATTTATTGATTTTATCTAGAGATCCTTTATCCTTTTGTATTTATTGCTTTCATAACAAGGAGATGTTTGAAATATTTTATGTTGAATTTTTCAAACACAAGAACAATACTTCACAACTAGGACAAAAACTATTGCACCGGATTTAGGCAAGTACAAATTCTACTTTTTCAATTTATGACTATATGATAAATTGTGTTAGCATTCTAAAAATCATGTACTATATACACAACAATGATAAGTAGTTTTTTTTTATAAAAAATAATACTATTTCACTCTAGGAAGTCTATCTATTTGACTATCAAACAAGCTTTGTATCTTATTGTTTAAACACAACTACTCAAAGAACAAAACTGACCTAATTCTAAAACCAACATGTAACCAACTTTATTCTTCTTAAATTATTTCTCCTTTTCTCTTGTTTCCCTCTCCAAATGTGAACCCAAATTGAATCCTTAATGCTTTACTTCCAGATTAAATAGCTTCCTTGGATTGCCCTTAATTGTTTATTGAAGCAGATTTTGACCTATTTGTAGATGGAAAATTCCACAGAAGTTTCCCAGTTTGCTTTCCAAAGAAGAAGCATTGGAATAATCTCAATTTCTCATTTAAAACTATATATATTTAATGGCAGAATGGTAGATTAATTTTCTAGATTTCATTTTCCAGATCAATCCTTAGCAGACATGGCTTGCAAGGGCTTTATTGTCTTAAATCTTTATTAG
>VDFB02300614.1:0-26296 GCA_007258455.2 Sequoia sempervirens | reverse complement strand
TATAGGTCTTCAAATTGTAATTTGGATTGAATTTTTGAAGAATTTCACTATTGACGTCATTTGTGCTTGAGAATTTTATAATCATGCGTTCACAAGCTCGTAATAAGAGGAAAGATATGAAGACATTGACTACTGAAGAAATTGAAGCAAAGAGAAAGAAGAATGAGAATTAAATCAATCAATGATGGTGGAGCATCTAATTCCACAACTATTGAAGATGAAAACATTGAGGAGACCATGGTTGTAGATGAAGCTAATTTGCAAGAAGTCAATTTGGAAAAGAATATGATTATACAAGAAAGTCCTACTATGTCTTCAAATCCCTCTTTCAATGCTATGGAGAATGTTTCAATATGCACAAATCTAGGTACGTCTTCAAATCCACATGTTAGTGAAATTGTAAATTCGTATGTAGAAGTTTTACAAGATGTTGGACTTAACAATGTTGACATTGATAATATTTGGAGAGATGAAACTTTTATAGAATGAAAAAGAAAAATATTTTGTTTAAAATGAAAATGAGAATGAAAAATCTTTTGTTGAAAATGCAAATGAAAAATGCTTTGTTGAAAATGAAAACAAAAACCGTTTTATTGATGAAAATGGAAATGAAAACCATTTTGTTGATGAAAATGAAGATGAAAATGTAAATCGTTTTGAAGTTGAAAATGAAAATGAAACTGAAAATATAGAATGTGATGTTGAATTTAATGAAAATACTTCTTTTTAAATTCAAAGTGATGTTTTGGATAATCTTCCTAGTTATTTCTTGGAGGAAAATAAGAACACACGTGAATAGAATATACAAAAAATTCTTTTATTGTGAAAAACTTGCATTTCAATGTCAACTAATGATGCAATTGATGAGAATGCAAAAAATGAGGAAAACAATGAAAAGCTTATGATTTTTTGTTAAACTAAAAAGAAAATATCAATCATTAAAACATGTTATGTCTATTGTTGCTAGTTCCATTCAATCTATTGGGAAAAATAGTTGATCTAAAGATAAAAATGTAGCAAGAAGAGTTATAATAGCTGCTATAGTTAATAAAGCAACTTTGAATAAAACAATGGTAAGCAATATTAGTGAAGTTTTAAAAATACATCCTAAAACATTGCTAAGAGTGGAAAAAAGAAAAAGTATAGAAAATGATCCTATCAACCAATGTTGGAATTTTAGTGGTCAACTCTCGAGGTCTGATATGAAATTGAATGTTGAAATTAAATCTTTGATCGAAAAATATTGGCATGATAATACTAGGGTTTCATATAATGCTAGAGATGTTTTAAAATTAAGGGTGGGATCCAAAGTTCACGATCCTCACCTAAAACACCTATTAGATACAACACAAACTGAATTTTATAGAAAATTTTGTAGCGATTCAGTGTTACCTGGTAATATTAAAATAAGTCAAAGGTCTTTTGAAAAATGTAAACCCTGGTATGTAAAAATTAATAAGCAACAAATATCTTGTTGTTGTAAAACACATGTTCAGTTTTGTTATTTTTTACAATGTTTTTCGATATATACGTTGTACCTTATTGAGCCATAGATTTTTGGCACCCTTATCCTTTCTAGCACTTCTAGGGTTTTTCACCTAAAAGGAGAAAGTAGAGCCAAAAGTCTAGGTAGGTTCACTCAAATAAAGGATTGTATGATGTTTATATGACTAAATGAGATGATCTAAGTGCAACTAATTGATAAGATTGATTGCTTAAGTATGTTAAAGTATTGAAAACTCATTGTGTTATGCAAAAATGAACTAAAAATGCATACAAAACTAAACAGAACTGAATCAAACTGAAAGTGTGGACCTGGAATGTGGATGAAGACTGGAAATAGCTTCTGAAATGTTGATAATCCTAATTTTCAAGCTTGGTGGGACTCATTCACCATTTTGGGAAAATCAGTCCTAGTTCTGCAAAACTATGTTAGAGCTTGTTTCTGACAAAAGGGTATCCAAAAATGCAAAAAACCAAAAATTGACCCTAAAGTGGGACTCATTTTCCACTCATGGAAAATGAGTCCACTTTTAAATTTTTGGATTTTCAAAAGTGGACTCTGGAGCTTTCGATTTGCACTTTCACTTCCTATAGGTGCTCGCTTCCAAAACTTTGTTTTACAAGTTTGAAAATGAACTTTTGTTGATATTTTGACTTGTTGAATGAAGAGAAGCCTTGAGCAACTTTTTAACTTGATCTTCAATGATTTCCAAGCTTCCAAGAGTCCAAAATCTGCAAACAAACATCACAAGATAGAGAGATGTTGAATGTTAGGGCATGGGGTTTTCCTTGGTCAAAACCCTTTTAGGTAATTAAACCAAAATGATGAAAGAATGGAATGAAACATGTAATAATGGAGTTGATTACCTTTCCATGATGTTTGATCTTGAAATTGTATAGAAAAACATGAACAATCTGCCCTTGAATGCTTGAAAATTGATCTTGAATGACTTGTAATGTAAAAACCCTAAGTTGCTTGACTTGAGATGGAATATTGGTGGATGAATAATGAAGAATGAATGTGAAAATGAGTTAGGAGAGTTGATTTTATAAGAAATTCACCTCATTCACCTGTTAATACCTCATCACAGGCGGACATGAGGTAACATTAAACTTAAATTTCACTCTTTTCCCACTCAAAAGGTCAAAATTGGGCCAAATGGAACTCATTTGCCACACATGATGAATGGGTCCCACTTGGATGGGATTGATTTTACATGCATGGAAAATGGGTCCCACAAGGGCCAATTTGATAGCTAGGAAGCCAAGAGATAAGGAAATAAGGTTTAAAATGCAATTTTGTCAGGTATTTGATCAATTTAGGCCTCAAGATACATAATATGGGTTAATATGGGACTATTAGTGATGATGTGAATGTCAAATAGGGTTTGGGACACAAAAATCAATGTAAAAGTATGATTAAATACACTTTACAACACTAAAATGAGGTCCACATAGCCTAGGAAGACACAAGAACTAATGTGACTATGCAAGACACATTACAACACTAGTTTAACATTAAGTTTAAGTTAAAATCCTTCTATATTGATATGAAGATGCAATTAGATATTTTTTATAATGTTGAAATTAGGGAGAAATAGGTTTATTAAGTCTAGAAAAGCATGAAAGTATCTTACAATACTTTACAACACTTTTACAAGACATCAATAAAAGCATTTTATTCAATTTTCAAGGGTCCAAGACCTAGCGTGGATGCATAAAATACCTCACAACACTAGATTAAGACCTCATTAAGTCCATTTTATCATGAATTAATCCCATGTTAAGCAAAGAGGACTTTTTCTATGGTACATTTAGCCCCCACTTTAGTGAGAGGATGAATTTGCTTCAAGCTCACACTAAAGTAGACATTCAAGAGAGATCCAAGTGTTCAGATATAGATGGAAAAAAATGTCAAAGATCAAAGGAGGTTGTGCAAGCCCTGAGGATCCAAGATCCTAAGTCAAACCATCAAGATACAAAATCATGCAATGGCAAGAACTAGGAAGAAGAGAAAGACGAAAATGAAAAGGTGGATCAAGCTTCGATCATTATTCCAACTAGTTGTGGATCAAATCTAGTATAGAATGCATACTCACTTTGGGGCAACATAACTCTTGGTTGTCTGCCAGGTGAGAAATCCCAAAAGGGTGAAGTACATACGCTAGAACTAGTATGCACTGACAAACACAAAGGTGGCTATGGGGAAAGTCATGTCATTGAATGGGATTCTCGCTCAACCATATTAAAGTTATACCTTCTAATAACTTTAACAAGGCACCACAAAGGATAATGATTTTTGAGCTCTATGAGGTAAGCAAAAATTTATATGCTTGAAACTCATAGATATTGTAAGTGAAAGGTAGTGTAAAGAATGTTCAAAGGGATTTTTCTTTGTTCGTGCAATGTCTCATCTTAGGGAACATCATGCCCAATGTCTCCAAGAGAGGATAAGTGCAAATGGTCTCATTTTTTTTCCAAGAGAGGAAAAACGCAAGGTCTCATCTTGGGCAACATTGTACCTAATGTTTCCAATAGAGGAAATCACCAGAAAAATAAAATTGTACAATGAAATGTGAGTGGTGATTTATGCCCCCACTTTAAAGCGGTTGCGATCACTAGTATTGTGAGAAATTTCTTTAAAGTAGAAAATGAGGACATGAGAGCTTACTTGGAAAGCCCTATGCCAAGTCATATGTTTCCAATAAGCTACATCATGAAAAGGGGAAGTATGTGAATATGTGATCCAACTTAAGGCATGTCATCCACATCCCTCGCTTGCTATTATGTATTCATGAAAGGTTAATGACTAGCTAAGTAAGGCAACCACAAGTGACATATGAGGAAAAGGCTTGCTAAACTCCTTGCCCTCACTGAGTGTAGGACAAAGGTGAGCTGAAACGATTGGTAAAATGTAGGCGAGAGTGAAAATCAATATCAATTTGAATCATATATTTTTGGCTCTCTAGGACTTCTCTAACTCTTCTTGGGTTTTTCACCTAAAATGAGAGAGGTAGGGCCAAAAATGCTAACTAGTTCATTCAAATTATGTTATGTGTGATGTTTTCTAAACTAAATGAAGTCAAAAAAATGCAATTGAGTGATCCATATGAGTGAATTTGAATGCAAAGCTAAGATTTAAACTATGTTTGAAAACACAGTGTGATATGCAAATAATGAACTAAATGAAGAAATAATGTAGAACACAAAGAAATGAGGTGAAACAGAGTGCACATGGGAAATTTTTGATGAATTTGGAAAAAGTTCAAGTTTTAAGTCCTAAGGTGGGACTCATTCACCACTAGTGGTGAATCAATCCTCTCCCAAAATTCTAAAAAATCAACAGACAACTCTGCAACACCAAATCTAGAAATCTCTAATTATTAGGTGTCAAAGTCAATTCTACAGGAAATGGACATAAAACCTTCTCCAAGCTTGAAATATGAATGAGTTGACTTGAAGCACCTAGTTGACTTGTTTACCAATCTTCAACACCAAAAAGCTTATTAAATCTGCATACCTATGTCTGCAAACACACATGCAATAGGGGAAAAATGGTCGAGTGTTAGCAAATAAGGGTTTTCCTTGGTCAAACCCCACTTTTGGTAATCAAACCCTTAATAAAATAATGGAAAGAAAGAGAATGATAAAATAATAACATGGAATAGCTATCAACTTACCAAACCCTTGATAATGCAAATATGAAGTAATGTCAATTAACGCTTCAAAGTGCTTGAATATTGCTTGAATTGATGTGGTAAGATGATTGGATGCTTGAAATGTGAGATGTAATGCTTGAATGAATGAGGAGATGTAAAATGAGGTGAAAACCACATATTTATATACACTTGTGCCTTAGTTAACCATCCATATCTCATCACAGGCTAACAACAAGTGTTTTTGAATAAAAACCTAAATGGAAAATTGAAAAATTTGAATTTGGAACCAAGGGGGACTCACTCGCCACCCATGGTGAATGGGTCCCACCGAGGACCTAAAAATAAGTGTCGGGAACTAAGTTGTATTTAATGTTATTTGTTAGGTTAACATTCAAAAATACACTTAGTTAAAGCATATGAGGGCATAAATGGGTCAAATAAAGCATGAGAAAGGGATAAATAGTGAATATGTGCCTAGAAAAGTGTGGAATCTTGTTACAAGAATTTACAACACTTCAAAATAGGAATTGTTTAGTGATGAAAAGGTGATTTTTAGGTGAATTGTAATGAATAGAGTCTAGAAGAATGTAGAAATTTCTTACAACATTTCACAACACCTTCACAAGATGTCATTATTTGAATTTTAGTACCTAAATATGCATGTTCAAGCCATGTCAACATAAAATCATAGCAAAATATATCAACACTATAGTTGAAGACCTAAAGGCCATGAAAATGACACAAGGGCCATTTTTCTATGACAATATTTAGTCTCCACTTAGTGGGAGAGGCTGAAATTGTCACTGTTCCGCCACTAAAGTAGAAAACAAGTAGAATAATTAGAGTAGGGTTTAAATATTACTTACGGTTAGCAAGATGACCAACAAAAATCAAGAGGGATTATCAAGCCCTCAGGATGAAGCGATCCATGGCAACCAAGCACAAGAAAATTCTATGAACAATAAGCAAGGAAATGAATCGGATGAAGATTTGATTGTCAATAAAACTAGTTGTGGATTAGATCTAGGATGATTGTTTGAAAAAGAGAATGTGTAATCACTTTGGGGTGATAGAACACATGACGATCTACTGGGTGAGAAGGCCCCAAACATACTCAATCTAGGGCCACAAAAATTTTAACTGTCTGTAGGGTGAGAAAGCCCAAAAGGTAAGATACATACACTAGTTGGTATAGTCTAAGTTCAATGCGCCGAAACAATAAATGTGCCATAGAATTTCATCAAAGTGCTATAACAAAATTTCAATGCATTGATTCAATGAATTTAGTAAACCCCTTTATTTATGTGCTAAACCTCTTAGTCGACGCGCTAAAAATTTCTATGCGCCACATCATCATGTCTATGTGCTAAAGCCCTCTATCTATGCACTAAAACATTCAATGTGCTAATCTATTCAATCGATGCACTAAAGTCCTAATGTATGCTCTAATTTGGTCTATGTGCTAAAATAGATATCCTATGCACTATATCATTGTGTGCATGCACTAAAAGGAAAAAACCAAATTAAAACAAAAAAAATGTGCAAAAATTCAAATGTACAAATTACGAGGAGGTTTCTAGGGTACCTACTAGAGGTCCATGTGTGGCTAGGCAGTTGTGTCATCGCACGTGCTTGAAACGATGAGTGTGGTATGGAATAACCATTTTTTTCAAAATCACTCTCACTCTAAATTTTCAAACTCACAATGCGCAAATGAATTCTAAATCCACCTTTTTAGCTTTTAAAAGAGTAATTATGAAGGATTTTGGTGGGATTTATTTACTTTATTTTCTAGGGAGTTTAATTCATCAATTTCACATTTGATGAAGTAAACATCATTTTTTTAGGAGATAAATCAATTATGCATCTTTGAAATTGAAAATCTTTATCAAATCGGCATAAAAATTTGAAAAAATCCAAAAAATAAAAAAATTCATCGATTTATCTCCCAAGGGGGAATATATCCATCATCACCTGAAAATCAATGTCTGGGGCATACTAAATTTTTTTCATCAGTACTAGCCACAACAGCAAAATTTTCTTTGAAGTAATGCATAAACACATGACTTCAAAGAGGGGAAAAATGTATACACCTAAAAATGGTTTGGATAATCTAATTAATTAAATACGATTTATTTGATTAATTGACTTCTTTAATTCATCTACTTATAAATAAATAGAAATAGTTTTTTTTTTATTCAAGGGGTAAACACTTTTGACTGGAGCTATGAACCGGATACAACCATTCAACAATACCACCCCAATGGGGTTTGAACCTTGGTGGCAAGAACAACAATGCCACCTATAAACCATCACACCATGCCAATACCGGCAAATAAATAGAAATAGTTATTTATATAGTTCACATTTAATTCTTCTATCTTTATCATATTATTTCATCTTAATTAAATAAACAAATCACATACTTTATTTTATTTAATTATTATTATCAAATTTTTCTATAATTATATATTTATTTTATTTTAATCATATCATTCTATTATAATTAAATAAACAAGTTTTATACTTTGTTTTATTTAATTACCACATTTCTTCTATGTTTATTTAATAAACAAATTTCTATAGTTTGTTTTATTAAATTAAATATCCTCTTTTGCTAATTTGAATAAATCCAAATATTCAAATAAAAGCATATTTCTACAACTATTTTCTTTTTTCACTCACCATATCCACCAACAAAATTAGATATTTTATATCCAATTAATTCAACTCGACCTTCACAGACAAATTTGGAGACAAATTTGAGACAAATTACAAACAAACTTCTTCATCTTCTTCCATTGATCATTCTTATACTCTAGCTGAATGTTTTTGTGGGGAGGAACAAATCTCCATACTCTTCTTAGGCTTCTTCATTTTTCACCATTGAAACTTTCAAATCAAATCTAGACCCTTGTTGCCACATCACAAATATCCTGCCAGGAATCTATATATACAACTTCTTTCTATAGGAAAAGGATCCCAACTTTGTGCAATCTTACTTTGCAGAAATAGCAGTAGAGCAATTAAGCATTTGAGCATTGAGCAAATAGAAAATAGTAATTAGCAATCATAATCATGGCTTTTCATTTAGTTGCATCTTATTTTATAGTAGTTTGTTTTATCATTTTCATGTCAGTTTAGGCTACAATATCATTATCATATCATTTATCAATAATTACATAGGATTAGACTCTTGCATTTTGCAATATTTCATTCTCTAGATTGTCATTTTAATAGTCACAGTGCTTACACAATCTGAGAGCCACAGTGATTCAATAAATCTTTGGAGATAGAGAATAATAAGATGATTTCAATAGATTTTTGGCTTTTAGTAGTTTAATTGTTGTTTAAATCTATTGATATAATGTCTTATTAGGTGTGTTTATCATTCATTTACACATATTTTACTCAAACAATCCTAATCATAAGTCTAAAACCTAACCCTCACCATAATCATAATTGTAAACCAAACCCTAAACCTAATGATAATCTTAACCTTAATCCTAGCCTTGACCCTAACCCTAACCCAAACCATAGCCCCAACCAAATATAAATCCTTACCCTACCCCTAATTATAATTCCAATCCAAACCTTAATAGTAATTCCAACCCTACCCTTAACACTAACCAAAGCATAATTCCTAACTTGAAACCTATTATAATTATAATTCAAACCCTAGCCCTAACCATAATTCTACCCCTAACCCTAACATAATTCTCACACTAACTATGACCATAAACCCAACCTTAACACTAAACCCTAACCCTAATCATAATAAAAATCTAAACCAAACCCTAACCCTAATGCTAACCCTAACCATGATATAAACCCTAATCCTAAATGCTAACTCTAATCATAACCCTACATATATTAATTTATTCAATGTGTTACACATGCCACGACTACTACTAGCATATATATATATTATTAATAATACTATATAAAAACATTGAGAGATATCCTTCTCAAGGCATGTATTTCACTTTTATTTGAGTAATTGATTAAAATATAGATGCCTTGAGAAGGATATCTCTCAACATATATATATATATATATATGCTAGTTATATTAAAAAACTAGTCATTCAAATTGTTATAGATCAAATATTTTATGTAAATACATTCAAAATTAATACAAATATAATAAATTGAAAATACAAAACTATTAAATATTTTTTAATTTATTATAATATTTAATATATCCAAAATTACTACAAATGATTTTAAAAGATAAGAAATAAAAATATATAGAATTATAAGATTTTCTATTAATTTTCAAAAATAAAAAATAAAATAAACAATTTATAATTATTCTTGAAATTCTAACAAAAATAAATTAAAAATAATCAATTCTTCAAAATCTTTATATATATTAGAACTTTTAAATAATGTAAATAACACTTAGTAATCCTTGATGAATAATCTCAATTATAAATGAAGCTACTAAATAAACTCAAAATAAAATAAATAGTGAAGAATTTTCTAAGAGTCTCTAATCAAGAATATTATTATGACATAAATAGTATAAACTAAAGTCATTATTAAAGATGCTAGTCATAGTGTGTCTTAGTTAAAAGTATGCTTTTGTAAGATCTTATTAAGAGTGATGGGTTTGGAAGGTAGGTTTGCATGAAATGTGAATGGATTTGTAGCCTAATAACCATGTAAGATTGTAGTAGTGATTAATATTTTGACTAAATAGAGGGGTGCTATCAATCTAAGCAAGGAAATATTGACAATTTTCATTCCATTGAGAATTTGAACAATTAACATCCGTGACCTCCCTGTAGAAGGAAATATACTTATATTACTACAGCCAATGTACCAAATAAGGGGTCAAAAAATATGGAATTTACTACAAAAACCTAAATTTAACGAAAAATAGTTAGAAGATGTGGCAAAATTTTGGTGAAAAAAAATATAAAATATTGGGCCATGTAACTAAATAGAGGAAGTGAGTTAGTTAAGGCATTATGAGGCGTATCTCAATTTGAGGCATTATGAGGTGTATCTAAATTAATTGGACAAGTCACTAAATTAGTGGGTTTGTCAAAGAAACAAAATGTAAGATAGATGATAGGCTATGGCCAAAGACATTATGATTTTGAAAAAGAGAAACTTGTTTGCATCTCACCTCAAAATTTAACTTAAATCCTAAGGAAAATAAATAAGATAACTTTAAATAAAGGATTATTTTTCTATGGTGAAAAATCATGGAGAAGAGTAGGTAAAGTTCATGGGTAGACATCATGGTGAATCAATACAAGAATTTGAATAATTTAATTATCCAAGTGAGGCCCACAATTGAAGGTAGAAAGGATCGTCTAGGAGAGAGAAAATGTAATGGCATGCAACCCAAAGAAAGAATGTTTATAATGTTGCATGGTCAAAGAGGAGATGGTAGGAGAGATCAAAGTAAATGCAAACAAATTATTACAACTGTTGGACAAAATGATAGACAAAAAAGTAATTATTAATGTAGTATAGTAAATGCAAAATAAATTTATGAATTCTGAGTTGTCTTTAGTAAATGCAGATACATTCTTGCCATAAATATTTGATTTGGTTGGATCTCTTCTCACATATTTTATTTATATTAATGTATTACTTTTCAACTTCATCACCACTTTAAATGTCTTCACCACCTACAATGTCTACAAATAGATCTTGCATATTGTATATACAAATCCACATTCAAAATAGTTGTAGCAGACTACACACCAACTAAACCCATCTTCTCTGGCTTGTAGACCCCAAATTGTCACTTAAATTCATTTTTTTTGGTCATTGAATTCGCTTACAATTACCTACACTTTATCTTTGATGACCTATAGGTCTCTAATTTCTTAAGCTTACTCTTTGTGGCTCTCTTTGGGAAAGAATGACTTCCACTAAACTTGTTTTAGTTTGGGCTTCAGTTTTGATGTTTGTAACCTACAATTTATCATATATTTTGGGGATTTATTATTTTTTGTATTAATATTTTCTTATGTTGCATAAGAATGATGACTAGCAAATTACCACGGGCACATCATAGAGAGTGGAAGGGGATGTACATAGAGATACTTCTCAATCTTCTCCCATGACTTTAGAGTAAGAAAATCCTACATTTCTATATCATCAAGAAGCCTACTCTTGAACATGCTATTGCTCATGAAATTAAGGGCTATACTTCTCACGTGCTTGTGCATTTCCCCAACAAGAACTCGCATAGACTATTTTCCCAAAATTCCCCCACTAGTATCAAGATAGCTAGATTCAAATAGTTTTCCTTCATTTTGCAATTCAAACTTGTTCAACTCGGGATATGTAGACACCATTGTAAGGAACCCAAAAATATGAGACTTGAATTTCTTTCCATGCCTACGATATTGATAATTATTGCATTTGAACCATATTTTAACACACAAAAAGAAAATAAATTCATTGCTAAATTCCTATCCTTCACTTGCATAATACCTAGAACAACTCTCTTCCATGAATCTTCCTAGTAAGGTAGCTACATGAGGCTTCAAGTATTGTACAATTTGAGCCAAGACTAGTCAACCCATATTGCCATGAGGTAGATTCATCTTTTTCTTCCTAGAACTATTGCACATGGAGTAATTTTACTTTACCATCAAAACAAGTACAATAAGAAATGTAAGGAGGAAAACTACAATAGCTACCAAATTATCAAACTTTTCCATTAAAACAAGATTACCAACCTGCTTGATAACCATACACTTCACTATTATAAAATTTTAGGGATTCTTTATGTAAAATTGCAAATCAATTGCCTCTCTTTATTATACCCTCTTTGAATAGATTAAATTACTCTATATGATCTAACTCATGAAGTCTTTGATTTGTGTGTTTCCTAGTTGTATGGTAGTATTTATGCATATTTCCTCTAAAACACATGTTCAAGTCATGACCTCATGTGGATACATGAGTCAAATTTAGCATGGATATCAAATTTAGAAGTATTCATAGCTTTGAGGTATGTTCATTCAGATTTTCCACACTCAATTTTCTTTGATGCATGATGTAACACTTCTTTTGGTTTTCTCATTAGTTATTTCCTCCTTTTCTCTAAGGTTTAACAACTCAAACAATTTGTTTGATCAGTGCATTTTTTTGGTAACTATGGGAAAGCTTTGGCTAATGGTGGTTTTGTTATTCTTTAGACTATTGTTGGAGAGGATACCTGGTTGCAGTGCTGCCAAGGAAGGTGGTGTAATAACAAGATTTTAAGAAAGCTGGACATGGCTAGAGCTAGAGGGTAATAGTAATTGATGGCGAAAGTCCAATGTTTTGTATTCTTAATGTTATTGTCTACCACAAATATTAATAGACAAATTATCTACTATATATTTATAAAAAAAATAGTTTAAGTCTACAATTAGTTTTAGACTATCATAAGGATAAAATCTAATTAGTAATAAATATTTTTCATAAAAAATGCACCTTTTTGTAGGATGGTGCCCAAGTCTTATTTGACATTGGTAGGCGTCCATCCCCAGTCCATTAGGCTTGCTTGTGAGAGATTAATATGCTTATAGATTATATCTCTTTTTTTTGTTGATTTCATAAGGGAGATGTCTATTAAAGATTGTGTCAAATTGTTAGAAAAATACATTAGATTCATTGAAGAGTATTCTCATTTGCATGTTCACATAATCAAATTCACACCAAGCAATTTTGTGCTAGGATGATTGATAAAGCAATATTATATGGTCTCATTTCATTGCTTATGAATATTGCAATCCTTTTCTTCTCATACCCATGTTTATATTATATATAAATTTAACCAAGGCATAAATTATCATGGGCTTGTGTGATGCTCTTTTCAATGCTATCAACAATGACATCAAATCATTGTGGAATAAATTCAAGACAAGTAACAATATAGACAACATACTGAAGGTAGCCTCCAAGATGAGCATGTGTGTGAATACCACTTATGGCTTATTTTTTCTCTTTTTACAACCCCCATATACCTATTAAAGAAAAATATGAATCAACATCTTGATTCTTAGAAGTTACAAAAATACGAAGTTTCCAAACAGTTTAGCGTATTTCGCATGGAACAAAAAGAACAAAATTTTGAAATACCTTATCCACTATGAAGATTTAAACACTATTCAAGCAATGCAATAACTCTTAATAAACTTTTGGGGGTGAATTTTGAAGTTCACTCATTACTTAAAATTTGAAATTGAATAATCCTATAAAAAATGGTGTGCTAGTTGAACAATAAAATCAAACTACTCACAAAATTTAAGCACTAATTAAGAAAGAGAGTAAAACAACAATAGTTAGATTTCATTCCACCCCTTTTTCATCCTCTTTCTCTATCCATTCCCTATGCTCCATAACAATAATCTTTTGTATACTAATGACACCTACTAAAGGTCATACATTGGATTATCTTTACCATTGTTACTACACCTTGAAGATTTCACCAACTTGAGCTTTATATGAATGTAGCTTGACATCAAATTTTATATAGTTTATCTTACTCACCATAACCTATGGTGCAAAATTTATTTTAGTTTGTTCAATATAATATATCAGCCTATGGAGAATTAACCTAATTTCAAGTGCCCATACAATTTGTTAAATAAAATATCATTTCAAAATTGATTTGATTGAACTAAAGCTTTTCCAATTCTAGAGTTGGTGCATGACCTACAAAGGACAAAGCAACAAAGACTACTCATTTAAATTGAAAGAAAGTTTTAAGTTTATGGAGCATATTTTTCAAAATACTTGAATATGGTTATTTGGGATACAACATCAATAACAATAAAGAGTATTCCTCCTTAACATGTTAACTTACATATACTTTTTTATCGGTGTAACCGTTGCACCCCCTTATGGTGCAAGTGCTAGTTTAATTTGGATGGGATAAGTCCATGATTGAATGGATGACTCCACAACTATAGCTAATCTACAAATACAAAAGAGACTAAATCATAGCAGATAGTTTGTGCATGAGAACAAGTGCAAGTAGAGGAGCAACAAATAAGCAGATTAAGCAAATGTATAAAGATATGTGAATATAAGAAAGGATAAAAAATTAGTGTATCAAAAGACATCTAGTAAAATAGTTAGATAATATAGAACAAAAGACCTAGTTTTATAAAAGATTATACTATGTATCTATATATTGAAAACTCTTCTCCAAATAAATGATAAAAAAATTCACTGATAATAATAAACTTTGCGTACATCCAAACATTGTTAAAGCATAACATGTCATTTATTTAAGAAATGTCCGCTAGACATTTAAGACTTTGTCTGCAATAGGATTAGCAATGAATGTGGGATTAACAACAAAGTCCCACTCCCGGACCACATTGCCCGATATTGCAGCAAAGAAAGGGGTCTTCACCAGGGTAGTTGTATACTTGACACTCAGCATCATTCTCGCACTGAACATACTGCTGGCACGGATCAGCGTCTGCTTCTGCCATGCCTGACATGCCCACTGCCAATGCCAATGATATTATTAAAACCACGCACAACAATTTCATTGCCATTTTCTTTTATGTTGTGTGGGTAAACAGGGAGAGGACACCCAATTTATAAGTGGAATCGGAAGGCCTTGGCCGTCTGTGTTGCTCAATTTCTGTTTACCATTATTGATCGGCCCAACCGTGCCGAAGATTCCTTCCTTCTTTGGAGATTTAATCGAGATTTGCGTGACCTTTCAAAGTAATCACGCCCTGGTTAAATATAAAAAAAATTATAATCTGGAAAGGTTGCCTCCTTTCATTGCGTTTTTTTCCTTTAAAAAATTCTCAAAGGCCTTCTACATGGAAAACGTTAACGAAGCCGCTTGTAAATAGTTTTCAACAGCCGGGCTTAGCCGGCACACTCTAAGCATTGACTACTTAGGTGGCGGGGCCCGCTCTTAACCTGACCTTTCCCCTTCGTAGCAACCATTTGAGGGATTCCGATCCCGTTTTCGTATTTGTCAACATGTCAACATGCATATAAGCATAGATAACATCATACGAAACCATTATAAGGGGACCCACCATTTCATTTTTCGTATTATTATTTTTTATAATAATAATATTTTTTTATAATTAATTATATTAAATCATATATTATATATAAGTTTTAAAATATTACAATTATTAAATTATTTAATTCTTATTATATTATATATTTATTATTATATATTTTTATAATGTAATTAAATTTGTATTATTTTTTTATAATTATTATTATATTATATTATTATGTATTTATTATACTACTTATGATTATTATAATTTGTTATAATGCAATTAAATTTGTATTATTATTTTATAATTATTATATTATATTATATTATATTATGTTAATCTTATGAGAAATGGGATGTTTTAAAACATGTGATTCCAAATACACAATGTTTATTAACTTGTAATTCATCACATACCAATCCATGTGTTTTTAAATTATGTATATCTAGTTCTGCAATTCAAATAGCAACAACAACACCATTCACTTAAATGCCTCTTTACATCATTCAATTCAATAACACTTAAAATTCACCAACTCAATAATAACTCTAGATCTATTTTCTCTAAAGGTTTCTCTTAATTTTCGATGCTTACAATCACCCCTATGTGCATAATAAAAAGCTCAAATACATTTTATCTTTTAGATTCTATGCTACATTCTAAAAAATTTAGAGTCATATATCTTCACTCTTAACACACATAATCAGGGTAAAATAAATGTATTTCTAGGTATATATCCTAGTTTTATTATTAATTATAATTTTAACTTACTTTAGCTCTAAATAAATGCACTTAAGTACCCAATCTAAAAAAATCCACATGTTCATATAGCTCATTAAAATAAGCACTCATGATTTCTCAAGGTATTGGTTACTTAGAAATGCTTATCTGTAGAAAAAGTAAGTGTGATACACAAATTCAATACTTTAAAATTTAGACACTTTTCTCATCAAGTGTGCCAATGTATCATTCTACATATTTGATAATAATTTCATTATTTTTTGATTAACTTCTGACATTCTATAGTCTTTCATACTAGTCTTCTTTGAAGTTTTTTTCATTTCTTTCTTACACAAAAAATAAAAATAAAACCCTCATAATACATTTTCTTGTTCTTCAATGCTCTCAATATCTCATCACTTTCCATTTAAAGTAGAAAAAGAGATAGAAATGAAAGGTAGAACAAAATGGTATGAATCCTTTTCTAAAGAAAGAAGAGGTTACAAAAAGTATAAAGGCAGTAAGTTGGATGGGATTCATTTTGAAGAATATAATGATGATATATTTAAGGATTTGATCTATTATTTGATGAATCTCACTCAATTCTCAATAGAAAAAAAATTAAAGTTAACTCTTTCCACCTTCACTCTTATTTTTAGGTTGTTTTGAGAAGGATGTGATTTTTTCACTCTCAAGGGATTTCATATGATAAAAGTAAATTAATCAGTTCAGACAATATTCTAGGTGATGGTTAAATATTTCATGTGTGAGTCTCAATGTAGAACCAATATTGAATCATTATTGTATAGTCTAGAGAAGGAGGAATTGAAAGTCAATTTATTAGGATATGTATTTGCCTCATTTTAGTTAATGGATAAAAAATATAATAAGGGAGTGGGGAAATTAATGTGTCATGACCTCATCCATCTAATATGAAAACACATCTTTTTGAAGAAACCATTATGAAACACATTAATAACTATCTATGGTTTAATAGTACACCAAATTTGTAAGATTATCTCTCTTGCTATCCATTGTAGGAGAAATTATATCATCCCAAGAAGTTAACCTCATGTGTAAGATAGAAATTTAAACCCTTCTCATCCTTGTACCATAAAAAATATAGTATTCATATGTTTTGTTAAAGAATTAGTAGCATTTAATTAAGTGTTAATATCCTCAATTTTTACTTTCCTTAACTCACCTATCTCCTTAATAAAAGGATATTGTACATCCACTTGTTTAATTTAAGCATGGTAAAAAAATATCTACAAAATAAACTACACTCTATGGATCATAATTCAACAATATATGACTTAAAACAAATACTGTAACGTCTAGTTTGTGTAACAAAACAACTTATTTGTAATCATATAGTGTTTCCATGTAATTTTATTTAATAGTGTACAATATTTTTTATCTACTTCCACTTAATCATCCAAATCACAACTACTTCAAATAGAGTAAAAATATAACCACTCATTGATATCTAGCTACCCAAATCTCTATCCTAATCAAAATCAATAATCCCCCATACATTCAATAGCTTTCCCACATTATTTGTGCCATAATAACATAACTATTAGTTTAGAGTTCCTTTCAAGTACATAAAAAATATGTTCAACTGCCTCTAATGCTCTTTACAAAGATTTGGCATGAGCCTACTTAGAACTCTGCTTTCTCAAGTAATATTTAAGCCTCATACATTTCAGTGCATGTACATAGAGCTATCAATTACAGTTGCATAATATTTATTTTTTATGTCCCTCAAAACCTCCATAGATTTAGGGCATCATTATATGCTCAACTTAGAGGCTATTGGAAAACTAATACATAATATTATCATCTTGCATGTTGAACCATTATAGAATAGTCTCAAGATACTTCCTCTAGTTTAACCATAGCTTCTTATTATTCATATTTCTATGTATTCTTATATACCAAGAATGTACCTTACAACACCTAGATCTTTCATCTCAACCCTAAAATCCAACTAAACCTTGAGTTCTCTGATCAACACTCCATTATTCATAATTATTAACACATCATCATGTAAAACTATGATTAACTCAACTTGGTTCCTTGGATTAAAACTCAATTCTAATTTTGATACAACATACATGGTGACTACTTTAATCCATACAAAGACCCTTTAGTTTACAAACCAAATATTTATACCCCTTATCTAAAATATTTTAGGTTAAAAATTATAGCTTTCCTCATCTAAGTCTCCATAAGATAATGTATGAAAAATTATTTTGTCCACTTCAAAATCAAAAGATGTAGCTATGTACACAAAAACATCCTAATGAAATTCAACATAGATACAAGGTAAAATATTTCACTAAATTATAGTCCTTCTACCTTAGAATAACCAATTTCACCAACTATCCTTGTACCTTTGTAATTTTTTTCTACTCCAAATTCCGCTATTACATCCACTTGCAACCAATGGGTTCCTCACCTTCAAATAAATTAATCAAGTCCCAAGTCTTGCTTTTTTTGTAGTGCCTCTATCTCCTCTTTTATTTACTGAATATTTTTTAATTTCTTAAAAGTTACATTGGATTTTTATAAAATATCAATTTTAAATTATTTACTCTAGAACTATTTTTTATTTTTATTTTTATTTTTTTTAAGGAGGAAGGGATTGTTCCTATTATTGGGTAACTTGGATATACTTTTCCATAGTAGAGGTTACAAAATACAATGTGTTTTAGATACCATGTGAAGTGCGGGTTACAAATCATGGTGTATTTTTAAAACAATATTTTCTTTTTAACATGCATGTTATGGCATCAGGTTTAAACTGCATTCATTTGTAGGTCATCTATTCAAGTCTTGCACATCATTAAGCTTCATCATTAGGTTTTGCATGTTACTTATCTTTCCAAGACCTAGCTTGGCGGTGAACCCCTTTTTAGTCTCTAAACATACCCTAGGACAACCTTTAGCAGATCTCTTTCTCTCATTCTATCATTGGATTGAGATCTCTAGGGTTTCCTTGAATGAAAGAATAGTGAAATAGGACCCATAACCTTGTGCTCCATCTCCTAAAAGGTGGGGCACCCTATTTCCATTGTTACAATATCTTATCACTAATTCTTGAAATTCAACTAACACAATCCAACATTGAATTATAGATTTTAAATCATTAAAATACCACCAAAAATATATTTCAAATAGGGGTCCTAGGTCTAAGTGAGGACCCATTCGCCATAGGGCGAATGGGTCCTAGGCCACTTACCTAGGACACACATTAGACGAGGTGAAATATCATGCAAAAGTATGGTTCTAAGACCAAGTGAGGACCCATTCGCCTATGTTGAATGGGTCCTAGCTCACCTACCTAGGCCACACATCTTCTAAAGTTGAGTGTTGTGAAATGGCATTTATGTATGTTGAATTTTATCCCTCAAATTTTACAATTAATTGGGCCTAGATTTTAATTAAAGGGGACAATTAAGGAAAATTAAAATCAATTAATTAATAAATCCTTAGATTAGTGTGAAAGTGTAAAGTTACACCTTACAACACTAAAACAAGGCACAATTAAGTCCATTTTATTAAAAAGGCCCTAAAATTAATGTGAATGTGTAAAACACATTACAACATTTAATCAAGGAAGCATTATGTTGAACATTTAGAATATCGAGAGTGGGGATGAATTAGTATTCTATTAGACTTTTTGAACACAACAAATTATTCAATTTCACCAAAGCATATTAACAGTAATAGGAAATGAAAGCATGAAAATATTCACAAAACCACATAATACATGAACACCCAGATTTTTATGTGCAAAACCCAAAATGGGAAAAACCACAGTGAGGTTTAGCTCACAATATATTATATTTGGACATAGTATATTACAAGGGCTCACTGCTAGGACATATTATCCTTGAAAGGCTCACAGCCTGAGTTAAGTACAATACAAAATGGGTATGGCACACTACCAAAATATGAACTGATATGAAGTGTGCCTTTTTTTGGTTGTATTTCAATTTCATTGAAGCTCTGAGTATGGAGTACTACCCTACTTAGCAAACGCTCAACAATTTTCTTTGATTCTGCACTTTTACCACTAAACACCACTCGCATTTGATATATCAATTATGTTCACACATCCACTTGTATCTCATTCCTCTACTACCATTCACACACTTACAACTCCAAAATATCTCATATATATTCCTAAATACATCACACATATCAATTAGGTTGACCTAATTAGATGTAAGCAAAACAATCCAAAATAGCTCTTGTTGGCACCATACAAGATTTAAAAACATCTTTTCACCAAAAAATTGTGTAATACACAATTTCAAGTCGACATGGATCTGAAATAAATTCAACTAACATCCACAAAATATAATTAATCTTCTCAACACATATCATGCATTAGGTTGGCCAGGAATAACCTAATCACAAAAACTCCAATCATACACATGCTTCTCAAAATAAACCTCTTCCAAATTCGATATTACTTTAGTATCTCTTTGCATCAACATTAGAGAGAATACCTTTAGGACTATAGCATCAAAACAACCTTCTCAAGAGAACGCGAAATCTCCCATGTTGGTATACTGAGTAGAGAGATGAATGTGGTAAACAGAGTTGAACTCCATCATTGATAACTTCTAGTATACATCACAAGACTTATTGAGATCTTGAATATAGTTGTATGACTCACTCATAATGATGTGATTAAGAGAGAAAAGTTACAACTCTTCTTGCGGTGAAGTGTGGACCCAAAAATTGATGCACTGGACCACAATATCAACAATAGAGAACACTTAAGCAAACCTCTAGTAAATCAGCTTTTCGGTATAGTTAGTACTCTATGAATAACATC
This sequence comes from Sequoia sempervirens, assembly GCA_007258455.2. Classification (NCBI taxonomy): domain Eukaryota; kingdom Viridiplantae; phylum Streptophyta; class Pinopsida; order Cupressales; family Cupressaceae; genus Sequoia; species Sequoia sempervirens. The sequence goes on along the minus strand of VDFB02300614.1, from coordinate 5,556 downwards.
AAATATGCTTCCCAAAAATTTGACATCAATGACAACATTGGGCCAACCGAATCAACCTCTGTATGTACACCTCATGCTCATGTTGCCAAGCTGCATCATTGCAAGTGGACTCCCAAACTTCCAACACATTAGGCTTATTTTATTATTAATTATTCCCTAATTAAGTGTGGAAAAAGGGATACTTTTTCGACACTACATTTATAATTATGAAGTTATTATGAGAAATAGGAGGTTTGAAAATGTGTTGTATTTCAAAATGCACTATGTTTGTTAACCTACAATTAACAACATACCCAACCTATGTGTTTTCAAACTATGTACATCTAGGTCCACAACCCAAACAAAAACAACACCATCATTCATGTTACTGGGTGAATTGGATATACTTCTCCATAGTAGGGGTTAAAAATTATGATGTGTTTTCGGTACATGTTAAATACAAGTTACAAATCATGGTGTGTTTTGAAACTTGCAATTTTTATATCCAAACATACTGTCATGAAATGATGTTATTTGAAATGGACACCTAGATATGTAAAGTTATAAATCTAGGCTTGCATTTCAAATAGAAAAGACACCATTCACTTAAACAACTCTTAGATCATTCACTTCAACAAAATTTACAAATGGAGAATCAAGTTGTGATGAATAGTAAAATAGTAAAAGTTCTTACTTTAAGATTGATATGTCCATTCTTTGCTTCTTAAGTCCAAGTTTCAATTTGTAATCTAAAGTTTTCAAATAGGGGAATAAAAAAAAGAGGCAAGCACCAAATGGTCATAAACCATGGAAAATATCCTCCATATATATCAAAGATTTAGATTATGTGATTAAGATATGTCTGGCAATGTTAAGGAAGTGGATGCATGTGAATTACAACACTGATTGGAGATATACATTAGTCTTTAAGACTTCCAACCAATCCAAAGTACCAAGGAAGGAAATGTCACATTGGAATCTCCAACATGAAAGTCTCGCCCACACGATCACGAACAAAGCCAACGGTGCAAGGTGCACGTTCCACCCAACCAAGTGAAACCCAAAGGCTCACCCCCCCATGCTAGGAGATAGTAACAAGGATTTCTGGTCAAGACTAACTACCTCTAGACAAAGGCTGAACATAACTGAACCGACTCAATTACCAACAACATCACTTAACATAGTACGAAAACTCACAAGACATTACATTTCTTCCAAGTTACATAGAACAAGTACACCATTGTACAACACACAATAACTGACTAACTGTTGACGTAGGGAGAGTGTCATACATAAATTGCCATGAGTTACCCTAGCTCAACCTTCCTAGGCTACCGAACCCCCATCATGGGTTACCCTGGCTTGACTCTACCGGCGCCGGACCCTCACTCAAAACTATGCGTCTCATCTCATCTCGAGTCTTAACAATGCATGTTCCATGAGAGAGGCATTCTTTAACTTTATTAGTGTGAAGTTCCCCATTAATTCTTTTAAATTATCTCTTGATTAAACCCTAGGTGAGTTACCCTGACACCACTTTGGGCGTCGGACCCTCACAAAGGGCCACTCTCCTACTGACAACACGGGAATACAAAACCCCCAAATCAAGGGTAGACCACATGTACAAACTGATGACTAATTTCCCACCTTAACACATAAGGTTAAACAACCCGTTCGTAGTACACGGGTAACCAACACATACCACAAATCCCGTTCATGATAACCGGGTGTAACAACATGGTGTAGCCACGACACATCTCAAGTTGACTCTCATAAGAACAACCCACATCAGGATACAACTCCCTTATCTGGAAGACTTCAACAATTACTCTAAACTCCCCACTTTGAGCAAGAACGAATTAATAGTAAAAGCATTTCAAGCAATTAACAAACTAATATTTAGATTCCCTAAATCCAGTCAATCATAGTTGAAATTGAAATAGTTTTAAGCCATTCATCTATTTTTGAATTTCACCATTAAATTTCATCATCACGCATTTAATATCCAAGAACGTTTGACTAAACAATCGTTTATTAACTCTAATTCCACAGCTATAATCATAATCAAGCCTTCCAATACTGAAGTCATTTAACTAATATTTAAATCGATTTTCTTATTCAATATTTACTATGATATTCAATTTACATCATTTAATTTAATTCAAAGCATTTATCTTATTCAATAAAACATATTTCACACTAAGGATGCTTTGTTCATTACACAACTATAAATTTTACTAAAACATTAATTTATTTAATTATTTCAATATGCTAGCAAAAATCAATTTTGATTTCCATATTAAACCATTTAATTAAACTTACTCTCTATTTAAAATATATCCATATATACTATATATACACATATATATAATCTTATTATTTATATTTATATTATTTAAATATTAAAATAATATTAAATATATAAATAATATATTATATATTATATATATAATATAATATAAATATATATATTATATATATATATATATATATTATTATATAATAATATTATTTAAATATTAAATAACATAATATATAATAAAAAAAAAGATTTAAAACATTAAAATTCGCAACCACTTTTTAGGGCACGCAAGCTCGGCTGCGGGCGGCGGCTTGTGCGCCAAGCGCACAGTCCGCCACCTCCATGGGTGGCGGCCTGTGTGCTTAGCACACGGTTCGCTTCCCACGGGCGGCGGCTTGTGCGCCGAGCGCACAACGCGCCTCTCGCGGGCGGCGGCCTGTGCGCCAATCGCACAACGTGCCTCCCACTGCTGCGGCGGCGGTGGGGTGGGGTTTGGCTGCCTACCTCACTGCAAGAAATAAAATAATTTTATTATTATTTTATTTTCTTTGTTTCGCCAATAGCAAAAAAAAAATGAAAACTAACAATTTCATGGGGTTTTTCTGGGTTTAATCCCAATACAAATTTCTTTAAATATATACAAATATATTTGTATATATATATATATATTTGAATATATTCATGCATTGATATGCATGGGTATATCCACAAACATATATATATCCAGATTTAATTTTATACTCAAATTGAGCAAATAAACCCAAAAACTTTGCAAGAAGGAAGTTATTCCCAAAAACAATAAGAGGGTTTCAAAATAAGTTCTCTAATGGAGGTTTCCTTGAATTTCATTCTATTTGTTGATAGAAATTTCTGGTTTGGTTTCAATTTTCCAAATCTAACTACAAGTTTACTAAATTAGAGAGCATTTTCTTTTATGAATTTTCAAAGAAACTACCACTATGTTTTCATTCTTTCAAAATGAGAAGAAAAAGGGAGAAAATGGTGGAACCTTGTGTTTTCTCCAAAACTTGCAAGCTTCAACAATGGAGATCTTCCCTTTCCTTTTCCAATTTAGCTTCACCCAAAACCTCAATCTTTTCTTTTCAAATTCTTCCAAGAATTTCCATGCAAATTTGCTCTCCCCATTTTCAATTTTTTTTTTTCAAAAATAAAACCACAATTATCTTATGCCCTTCCTTCTCCAAATTTGTCAAAGCCCTAAAATGGACTCACCCACCAAAATTTATTGCTAATTTAGATATTTTCTATTTTGCAATTTTCAAACAATTTCTATTCTCAAATGAAATTTGCATAATATCTTTTAATTAAAATTACATTTGCAACCCAAAAGACAATTTAAATTTTCTTTTAACCAAATTGAATTCAACAATTCATAATGCCATTCTCAATTCTTTTTCAATTTTATTTCTAAAAAAATTAAATATAAGACATATTTCTTATTTCTGATTTAATCCAAATATCTAATAATGCCCACACAACTAAATTGATTTTAATTTATCCCTATTAATTTAATTAGTCAATAAAATAAATCTAATTCAAAATTAGATTATTTTATTAATTAAATTAAATTAATTAATTAATCACTAATTTTCCAACATTTCAATAAGGCAAAACAATCAACATTTATAAATTTCAAAAGTCATTTAATCACTTTTAACTTGCAATTTTAAATATAAAGTAAATGGGGAAACTAACAACATAAAACACTGAACCCGACTAAGACCGACGACACTCTATGGCTAGGGTGATGGTTTGACACAAAAATCCTAGTTACTATCTCCCAATCGATACCGTTGGTCGATGGACATGCTCAAACCTGTGAAACCAGGTGGAGTCGATGTCCTATACCTGCATCCTGCACACAATACGAGTGTCGCAACATGCATATAATATATTAAAACACACCGTGAAGAGGAAATCGTGGAATCCTAGGGCACTCACATCCGAGTGATGTGATACCGTCCCCTTCACCAATACAATGTCACTAACTGACGCATCTAATCATCAATGATATAATCAAAACATAAAGCATCAGTAATTCATATACCTGCTAATGTAATCCATAGCATGAAATAATAATATCTGAATAAAGTACCATCGCAACAAAACATAATGTTTACATCGCTTAATAGATAGCGGTTAAAATAACCAAGTTCCACAACCAAAGTGATAACAAAATAAGCATACATAGAGAAATATTGTTCGATCAAAAGAGAAAAATGGAGGGGTGTTACAATTAGGTCATATGTAATCTTTAATAAATGTGTTATTAAACATCACAATAAATATCAAACTGCCTATCAATTCTTATCATTTTACCTTTAATATAATAACTATATGGATGGTTAGTATCCATAGAAGAGTTATAATTTAACAATGATATTTTTTCTTTTACATATTTATTCCAAAAATATCTTATATTCCAAAAAATTATAATTTAACAATGATGCTTATTCTTTTAATGTTTCATTATTATTGAAAATCACAATAAATATTGATTCCTCTATTGGTGGATACTCATTACTTTCAACAACAACCCTCTTGGTGAACTCAATTGAGGCTTCTTTAACCTTTTCCATATTTTTTGGAATCTTACTTATCTTATTTGGTTTTGTTTCAATATTCTTTCTTCATCCATGTGCATCTGATGAGCTATCATAATTTCTTCAAAAAATTATCTTAATATCTTGCTATCTCCTTTTGGCATTGGTGTTTATATTTGGAATTTTACTAATCCTTTTATTCATCCCTAATGGCTTTATCATACCTACTTTAGTGGTATCATCTTCTTAGGAACCCCCTTCATTCCTTATATCAACCCATAGGTTCCCAACCCCTGTCATTTACTTAATATTTGTTATTAATACTTCTTTGCTTTGTAGTATTCTTTACCATAAAATTATCTCCTTATTTTTTTATTTTCTCCTTTTACACACCAAAAAGAGGGGTGTATAAATAAAATAAATTTTTATGATATAATATAGGCCTAAGTTTTGGATTAAATTTATGTTAGAGAAATAAATTCTAGGGTGATGAAATATTTGTAACAAGATACAATGAAGATGCATATGGATCAGATCATGAACTAAAGGAAAGAATATGTCACTTATCAATATATTGTTGCACCAAGACATTCTCATCAAGGTGGGGATAAATGGGAAATGATATAGATATAGAAACAATTAATATCTTAAAGTGAAAATTGACTCACCAATTAATTGACTAATGTGGATGGTAACTTTTGTATATTTCAT
>VDFB02300613.1:24487-50871 GCA_007258455.2 Sequoia sempervirens | reverse complement strand
CTAGGTAATTGTCAAATATACTTACTTTAAGGCTAGATTTCAAATAATTATTAATTTGATGAATTCCCCTTATATTGGACAACCTTTATTTCTGTGCCAGCGAGTTGGATATGGTATTTTAGACAAATTCTTAAGATTTAATATTTTATATAAATGGTGTTTTTGCAGTTTATCAAATTATATGATGATTTATTGGGTTTCAACTGTTTAATTTCGAGGCAATCTTTGTTAAGCCTTTTTCATATTTGATCCACTATTAATGAAATATGGGTCGATAAAGATTGGCTCGAAACTGCACAGTGGAGTACTAATGAATAGTCACTTAATTTATCATATTTTCTTGGATTTTAATCTAGGGTCTCATTCTATTCGACATTCTTGGCGTTAAATAGCTTTTTAATATGAAAACTAATGAATAGACCGTGAATCTTAAAAGTGACTTTAAGCTTCAACAGTTCAAAATGTTTAGAAGAATAGCTTTTGGAAAAACTTGGTAAAGGAGTGAAATGAACATACGGGAGCTGGATTTTATCTCGATTTATTGAATTCTGTGAAGAAAAGCAGGTTTCTATTATTTAATGAAGCTGCCCTACCAATGATACATAGCCCACTTCAGTCCTCCCGGGGTTTTTGGAAGTGCCCAAATAAAAATCATAGCTCCTCAAATTACAATAAAACATCTTCATTTCTACCCAACCAGGAGTACCTTTATTACTGTTTTGTATAATCTAGTGGTCACCAAAGATCTCTGGTGTGTACCCCTGGTGGAGAACTTTCCAGTAGTCAAGCTTTGAACACAGATGTTCTAATAGTGCAGGTTAATGTTATAGCCCTAAACCACACCAGGTTAATATCACGTGTCAACAGAATCATGTTCTGAGAATCTCAAGTGGTACTTCAAACTATGGCATTGATCAGATAGGGATACCTAGAATGCCAGAGTGCTTTGAATTCCACTTTACTAAATATAATTTTGACTGATGCTGTATGTTTGTGCTACTAGACTTTAACTCTCCCTTGAGGCAACATGCAGCTCTAATTTTCAGGTTTTCTATATGTGAACTTTTGTTCAAATGCAAATTAGGATCTAGTGCATTATATATTATTGAAATTAGTAAAAAATACAATCATTTCAATTGCTACATAGAGATTAAGGATACAGATAGGCATTGCTGGCTCTTTTTGCTCACATGACAATGCAATGCACCGTGTCATGCCCCGCCAAAATGCCCAGATCGTTGCATATTAAATCACTGACTAGGTGATGTTATACAAACCAATGCAAGGAGGCACCGGGAATATTCATAAGGGAGTGCCAGCGAAAGAGTTCACTTCAAATTAAATTATATTTTTAATTTTCCAGGGGTAGCAATGGTGAAAGGTGGTGACTCTTTCACCAATAAGGTATAAAGGGGGGATCATTCCATGAGAAGAAGGGATGAAAAAACAACTAAGAATAAATATTATGTGACTCCTTCTAATGTGAAATATTTTGACTAGTAATGTAATGGGGAATGAATCAATCAATTAATTTGGAAATAAAGTATTATTCTCAAAAGGCAGCAATGAAGGGTGGTGACTCCTTCAAGAAATGGATATAAAGGGAAAATCAGTTCATTGACATTCAATCAGCAATCATCACTCATCTATCCATCAAGAAATAGCAATCAAAATATCAAAAAGATCAATCAAGCAAACAGCAATAAGTCTATTGATACATCAAGCAATCAATCTTGAATTTGAGGAAGTGTCTTGCAAATAGGGAGGATGAAAACTCTTCCAAGTTCAAGAGAGACTAGGGATGAAATATTTCTCTTATCAAGTTTGGACAAAAACCCAAATCTTGATCAAGGAGGACGATAACCCTCCAAGGTGGACTAAGAGTTTTAAGGACGAAAACCCTTGAATACTCTTGGCAAGTTAAGGATGAAAGCCCTTGATATTGCCACTATTGAGTTAGGGATGAAAACTTCTAATTCAGCAGATTTGAAAGCATTTCCAAAGAATTCAAGATATGATTGATTTTCAGGATTATGCCATGACTTATTGATTTGAACATTATAATAAATTCATACTTTTGAGTCTTTGACAAAGCCATTATCATTTGAGGAGAATTATAGCTGAAAACCAAGATAAGTTCTATTTTCTGAATTATTCATAGAATTATAAAGTTGAATATTATAATAAAATTTCATCATTGTAGATAAAGTTATATTTATAAATATAATGCCATTGTCATTCTAAGTTGGAATTATTATATTAGGGCGAAAATTAGAAATGTTAAAAAAATGGACATTACAATTGGTATCAGAGCATTGATCTTGCCAACTTGCAGGGTAAAGATAAAATGACGGATGCATTATAATCAAAGAGATTTGAAGGTCTACAAAAAGAAGACGACATGGATCCTATTCAAGAATGATTATACAAACTTGAAGCTCCAAATTATTGACAAATACCAAAGGTTGTTAGAAGATTTCAAAGAGAGCGTTCACTTAATGAGTACTTGGAGGTACTCGGGATCCATTATCCCAACAAAAGAAATCTATATGAATACATGAGAAAAAGGGCTAGAGAAGAAATCAGGAGCAAACTCCAAAAGAATCATTAATGATAGCAGAAGAGAAATCAGAATTAGAACCACAAGAAGTTGCTAAACCAAAGGAAGAAGAAGAGCTGATACTATGTGTTGAAGAAGTATCGATAATTCCAAATGATGTCCAAATTTCAGGAGGAATTACAATATTAGCAAGAAAACTCCATGATGACACACACCGACTACATAGTTGACCAGGGGACATTTGAACTCCCTTGTTTAAAGATTAGTGAGCTTGTTGAGGGGTTAGATGTAATCATGAGAAGGAGACTTTTGGTTTGCACATGACGAATCTAGGAGAGGCCAACATGGACACAATAGGACAATGAATGCATTCACCAAGTTGTCACTTCATCACGCTTGAGGAACAAATGGAGATAGTTAACTTGAGGTATTTGAAGCTTGATGCAGAGGAGCATTTTGATCATTCCTACAACTACAATTCAAAGCATGAAAAAGACGATAATAGTGTGGATTGCTTTGCATTATATCATTTCAACATTTTTCTCATCATGAAAAGTACCCTAAGCATGGAAAAAAAGGTGAAAGATATGACCTTTAGTCAAGGATGCCTAGATCCTTTTACTAAAATGCAAAATTGGCTTTGCACAAAGGAGTGGGATCTTGATATTCACAACACTCCCATAATCCATCATGATGAAGGATGCAACATTTTTCTATCATTCTGGATTTCAACAATGGTAATCAAGAGTTTGTATTCGTTTCATAGGATCTTTGTGGTAATGAAACAAGAGAAAATCTATCTTAAATTACGGACCTTGCAAATTCCAACTCTTGGTTATGTTGTTGAGAGTTATTGGGATAACTCACTTTTGAATTAAAGGCAAAAACATATCTTGGTTCAAGTTTTGCAATTTGTGATAATATCAAAGTAGCATAGCAGAAGTTGAATTGTAAAATAGATCATAAATAAAACAATTCTGAGAAAGTTAGAAGTTGCAAAGATCAAGCCATTAGCAAAGTTAGGTATGACTCAAGAAGTTTTGCAAAGCAAAAAGGGAAGTCGAGTGAAACTATTGAAGATGGAAAAGACAAAGTTGTTTGGCGAGACTTAACAATAAATAGTCAATTAAAGAAATACATTGCAAGATTCATTGTATTTCCAATATTGATTTGGGATCTTGGTAACTTTAGAAAGATTCAATCAAGAATAATTGAAATTAAACATGAGAAGTTGAATGAAGAATTGGTGAATGAAACAACCTACTCTTGTATTTCATTGAGTTGGGTGTAGTCTTGGTTAGTACCCTTGGTTATGATCTTAAGTACACAATATTATGATGGACAAGAAAAGGCTCACATAGACTATCCCATTACTAAACTTCCCCAAATGATGAGCCCTACGGAGTGTGGTGGGTATGTAATGTACTTGCTGGACAAAAAATAGAATGTTGGCTAAACCTCAGTGGATGTGCCTCCATCGTGCTAGCGGGCATGTACCCAAACCAAATGGTGGGGCCAAAACCCCGATGGATGTTCCTTCGTTGTGTTGGTGGACATTTACCCTAACTAGATGGTGGATCCAATAGCCACGGGTCCACGAGGGGGCTGGCCTGGTTGGCACTTTGGTGGGATGAAAACCCCACTCTTAATGCTAATGGGTGCCATTCACCATCAGTTCGAGCTTTTGGCGTAGTGATTGCCTGGCTTGATAAGGGAAAAAAGAATGTACTTTTATGTCATGCATATCATAAAGAATATTATAAGGAGTTCTTGCATGAGTCATTTCCTATTGAGAGTCATCTTGAGCACGACCATCCCAAATTAGAATTGCTTGAGAACAAGCAATCTTGGGAAGTGTGGACTGTCATGCCCCACCAAAATGCCCAGACCGCTGCATATTAAATCATTGACTAGGGGATGTCATAAAAACCAATGCAAGGAGCTGGCAATTATCATTCTAAGTTGGAATTATTGGTTTAGGGAAAAAATTATAAATGTTCAAAAAAGGGACATTACACATTGAAACATGTTTTAGAGTCCAGTTTTTCCTTCTTTTTTGAATTCAATTTGTGTATTACGTACATTATTTGGTAACCAAAGTCAAATTTATAGTATTGATTTCTCTGATCATTATGTGGGTGCTGTATATTTATTTCTCCATCTTCTATACATAGCTTTCAAGAGCTTCATTTGAAACATTTTTGCCAAATGCTCATGGTTTGTTATTGAATGTTTCCTTGAGATTTTTTGTGTGGCTTCTATATTTCATCAGGTGCAGCTTGGTGATTGAGTATTTATCAATGTATATTGAACTATATTTCAATTATCTTGTTTTTGGATTATCCTTATTGCTCGTATAATTTTCTTGAGGCAATGTCAGTTTGAATTTGGTACTATGTTTTCCCATTTGAACTCCCATTTATTTCTGGCCTTTTGAAGGCTCTGCACTTCAAGACTCTAGTAATGCGCTCATCCCCTTCAATTGCATATTGGCATTACATATTCTGGTTTTTTCTTGAATGATTTCTTGTTTTTCTTCAGGAAATTGTAAAGATGATATCATTATTTTGAAAAATGTGCACCTTGTCTAATTTTCTCTATTTAAGGGGTTTCCGTTTCCCCTGTTAGGTCCTCCTGTACCTTCTATTCAGCCTTTTTCTCATGGTGAGCAGGCATAACATGAGGGTTTTGAAGCATTTTTTCCTTATATTCCTAAATCCCAAACACAGTTTGCTCCAAGTATAAAGAATTTTTTCCTGGTGAAACCTTTCCATTACACCCAAAACACAAAAGGAATCCTTCCTGCATATTGAATTTTGAATGTTTTCTTTGTAATGCATTTTTCTGTTTGTCTTATTGTGAGTTTTTCTTTGTAGTATTATGTAAGAGACCTGGTGTCTCTCAACCCCAACTGATGCTAAGAATGCAGATTGTTTGAATGTGTTTGCTGATTTGTATTGTTTTTGTGGTTTTTTTGCAATATAATGATTTTCTTTTCAATATAAAGATGCTAGGCATGAATGGAAATACAATGAATTTGCAAGGAAATAGAAATGCTGAAGCAAACTACTTTGAATATAATGGCGAATGACTCGATTCTTATTGATAAATGATTACAATGCTAGGAAACTAACATGAAAGTAAAAAGGCAACCAATGTACAAAACTATTCTAGCTTGCAGCCGCTTAATGAAGACAAGAATTGTACTACAGTCATTATTTGTTTCTCCCCTCTAAAATGATTGTAGACTTTAGGTGACCCTAGCCGCCTACCTTAATGAAGAAAGATGCTCAAAAAGGAAGCATCTGTCCAGGAAGAAAAACACACTTGCTGGTATAGTACATCCATAATTAATGATTGCTGGCACGCTCTGGGAATTGTGCTATTCTAAATAATACCCACAATCTTGCTCTTCCTTCAAATGGAATCTTCTAATATTCAAACCCTTGTTGAATCTCCTCAATGATGCACAAATTTGACCTCCGTAATGAAGCCAACCCTTAGCAAACTTTAGCTGATCTCTCACAACTTCAAAATGCTGGTCTATGAAGAGTTTACGTTCTCCACAGCCTAAAAGATATCTGAAACTTGGAAGAAACCCTTAGTTTCTCTCAAATCCCAAAGCTCTCCAAAAAAGACAAAGTTGAATAATCATTTCACATGAGTTCGATTTGCCTTGCGAGCCATTATATACTCCTCCAAAGGGGCTCGATTTCCAAAAAAGCACATTAATGGCATTTAAATGATATTTATTTTTCCCTTTTTATGACTTAGGAAAAATATTACATGAAATGGGCGTAATTTTAATGAGTCTTAATTACTCGTTAATATAAATGGCCCCACTCTCATTATAAAGTTATTTTTAACCTTTTAATCATTAAATATCATTTAAATCATTAATATATTATAATTTGACTTTATAATATAAAGTCACATCAACAATAATTAATTATCATTAAATGCTCCAATTATCACCCCTTTGCCAATTCAACTGCCAAACTGGGTCGAGACTGAGAATACCAACTGAACCAGGTGCCCTACCAGAAATAGTCTTCCCTAATAGCCTGACTTACTATAAATAGTAAGTGCCAAAATACCACTTTGTGAACGTCTGCAAAGGCCCAAACATGAATCAAAATGTGGAGTAATGTCTCTAACATCAATTCCATAAAGGACCTCATCCATAATCTCCAACTGGCTTAGGGTCAAACACAGTCACCTCAACAATATTAGCTAAAAGGGACACATACCGCTTCTCCTAAAATTATTGCTTGTCCCTGCTAACTTCCATATTAAAGAAGCACCACACTGGATCCTAAGGGTAGTGCACGTCCTCATAGCTACAACTATCTTCTGTAACTCCCACGATCGATCAATCGGAATAGCATGCCATCCTCGTCAACCATGTTGTCTCAATATAGAGCAAGAAACTCACGAGGAAGCAAGTCAATCTGCAAGCAACACTTGCCCCCTAAAACTGCACGAGATATATTGTCATCCAACATATCTAACACGTGCATACCAGAATTGTGCACCTAAAACAAATCATGTACATAAAATAAATATGAAATTAAGCACTCCGCATCATGTACCCTAGAAACTCTCAGGAGCCGAGTCCAAATCCCAAAGGCACAAGTAGGATCCCCGCATACCTATCAACACTCAAATAAGGCAAGATGATCTTGCTGACTGCATGCTGAAGGCCTCTATTCACCTGTGGTGGTGGGGGTTGGTACTGGGGAGCTTTGCACTCAAATCTACCTCCACCTCCGGTTTTATGCACATCCATGAACTCATGAAAAGACAAAGGCTGCCTGATCTTAGGAGCCAATGTTGAATACTCTCCAAAGTATCTGGTCACATCTGCCACTGACATACCATGTTGTGCCTGAAACTTTGGCTGATGACCCTGCTGCTCTACCCCAGGAACTGGAGGGGCCTCCTGGTAATAAAAATAGGTTGTCCAGGCCTACGCTCAGGAATACTGAAAGACGACTGCTGCTACACTGACACCTGTGGATGATCTACACCTACAGTCTGCTAGATTGCCCTATCTGAAAGACATGCTATTGTGGAGTATACTGTCCCATCGTGCCCATAAGTTGAGACATCATATCCATGTTGTCATGTCTTCTTCTGAACTCTGTCTCCGGACTCTCCCCTCTAGCATGTTCTTTTCCTGAATCTCTAGGAGTCTCTCTCAAACCCTCTCTATCTGCCATAAGTGTGGTAATACTATTCTCACTATTGCTAGAACTAGATCTGTGAATACCCAAAACCCCTGAAGCTGTTTCTTCTTCCGAAACCGGTGGACCTGTCCAATCTTCTTTCCCCGTTCCTCTACCCTTAGTGTAGAAAATGATATCTCTACTCATGAAAAAGCATCTGAAAAGCACAGGAAAGCAGGAAAACTGGGCTCTGATACCACTATAAGAGACCTGGTGTCTCTCAACCCCAACTACTGATGAAGAATGCAATTTTTTTTTGTGTTTCGCTGATTTGTATTGTTTTTGTGGTTTTTTGCAATATAATGATTTTTCAATATAAAGATGCGGCATGAATGGAAATACAATGAATTTGCAAGGAAATAGAAATGCTGAAGCAAACTACTTTGAATATAATGGTGAATGACTTGATTCTATTGATAAATGATTACAATGCTGGGAAACTAACATGAAAGTAAAAAGGCAACCAATCGGTATTAAGAAACCTAGTTCTAGCTTGCAGCCACCTAATGAAGACAATGAATTGTACGGCTAGCTTGTATTATTTGCTTCTCCCTCTTTGAAATGATTGTAGACGCCTTAGAGACCCTAGCCACCCACTTTAATGAAGAAAGATGCTCAAAAAGGAAGGCGATCTGCCCTAGGAAGAAAACACACTCCTGCTGGTATAGTACAACCATAATTAATGATTGCTGGTATGTCTTGGGAATTGTGCTAGCCTTGTTAACAACGCCAATAATCTTTGTTCGCTCCTTCAAATGAATCTTCTATTCAAACCCTTGTTTGTATCTCCTCAATGATGCACAAATTTGACCTCTGTAATGAAGCCAACCATTAGCAAACTTTAGCTGATCTCTCACAACTTCAAAATGCTGGTCTATGAAGAGTTTATGTTCTCCACAGCCTGAAGATATCTGAAACTTGGCAGAAACCCTTGGTTTCTCTCAAATCCCAAAGCTCTAAAAAAAAAGACAAAGTTGAATAATCATTTCACATGAGTTCGATTTGCCTTGAGAGACTTAATTTATTCCTTCAAGAGGCTCGACCCAAAAAAGCACATTAATGATATTTTAAATACATTTATATTTCCCTTTTTGACTTAGGAAAATTATTCAATAATTGGGCGTACTTTTCCTTTTGAGCAATTAATTACTCATTAAATAATATTAGCCCACTTTATTATAAAGTCTTTTAATACTTTATAATATTTCATTTAATTATTAATATAATCATTATTTGACTTTATAATATAAAGTCACATCAATAATTAATTAATTATCATTAAAGGCTTCAAATATCCTCCGTTTTCCAAACCAATTGCCAAATTGGGTGAGTCTGAGAATACCAACTGAGCCAGGTGCTTGCCAGAAATAGTAACCTGATAGCTTGACTTACTATAAATAGTAAGTGCCAAAATACTACTTGTAAACGTCTACAAAGGCCCAAACCTGAATCAGAAAGTGAGTAATGTCTCTAACCACTGGGTAACTGCCATAAAGGACCCTCTATCCATAACTCTCAGCCTACGAGGGTCAAAATAATAGGCTCACTCCTCAACAAACAATATTAGCTAAAAAGGGGACATTGCATATTATCTTCTTGGCTGCACTTTTCTTTTTGGTAGATTAAGTGAGGGCTCAGGGCCATCTCCCATTCTGTTAATCATATGAGAAAATTGCAAAATTCCAGCCATGACTATTGGCAGGATAATATACTGTTCAAAGTTACATATCAGAAGATTACAGCATACAGCTACAAACAGTAAAGGAGAACATTGAGCAGTGAGAATGCTCAAACCAGTCCGATTACAAAAAACATATGAATCATTTCAAGCCCAGACATAACATTTATAGATAAAAACTTACTAAACCAATATTCCTAAACCAGAAATCTAGTAGAACAGACCCATAAAGAAACTATTCCATTTTGATGAACTTGGGACTGTAAGTGCCATCATCACATTTCACTAGTCCTGTTCAGTGTTGTACGAAGCTAATTGCCTTCTCTGCCTTGGTCAAGTTGAATCTCTCCTCGAAGGGGAAGGATTTCTCCAGCCTGCATAATTCCAGAACCTCCACACACTGGATGTACAGGATATCACACTTAGCACCTTTGAGAAAATTGTATAGTGGTCATCTCCTTGATGAGAGTCTCCAGCTATGCTTCAATGCCTCTGATAGTGCCGATGGAGGCCAATCTCCTGAATTCATACCCAGAAATCGGAAGAGATGAGAGATTTACAGGAGAAGCATTGTCTATGGCTTCAACAAAATCAGAATGAACTTTATCTCAGATGTTATGTTTCCCCAGAGATTTAGTTAATCCTTTGGCCCTTGTTATGCAGTAGACGTTGCTATCAAACATAGAAGAAATTTCAGAATTTACCCAATGTCTGACAGCTCCCTCCACAAAATCACCACCAAACACCTCTTTGATCACATACAGCATATCACCAGTTTGAAAAAAGAACACTCTCTGCATTCTAGCTTTAGTAATTTGTCAATGAAAGCCATCTAGCGAACATTCCTTCCCAAAAAAAAATTTGGCTCCATGGATATTAACACTGAAACAGCAGTAGAAGTTAATGATTTGGGAATGCCTTCGCCAAGAGCTGGCAGGTAATAAAACCATAGAGTATGTGAAATAATGGGAACTGGAAGTACTGTCTTGACGAGGGGGTTGATGAACAAATGATATCATTAAGCCCTCTCACCACCTTTGAATGCAGTTACAATGATTATGATGATGAAGGGATTGCATCACAATCCTTACGTCAAAGACCACAAAGATTCAGCCACTTATTCATGCTGTCATGTATTATAAGTTCTTTACTTTGATCGATCCCTTGGTTAGAGAAGAAATCAACAATTTTATTTCCCTCTAAAGTAGTGATTAATGGAGAGAAAAGACCAAGGATCCTTAAGTATAGTATTTATCTTCCAATTCATTGAGTGCTTTTTCTTGATTCATAAGGTGATGGCCATTAATTCCCCTTCAATGATGGTGTCTTTGATGTTGTAGGGCTTTGCCAGTTGTACCCTAGAGTGTTTGGTTTGAGCTTCTTGGAAGTTGCCTTGATCAAATTGCCTTAAAGAGTCACAGATAACTCAACTAGCTTTGGCTGGTCTCAAGTTATCATGAGAGGCACCATCAAAATTTAGTTTCCAAAGGCCATTTGAAGGAGGATTCCATTTGACATTTGATCAATCCCAAGGAGACGAATGAGAGCGAGAAATCCCATAAATAGGGGGAAGAGCAAATTTATCCCATAGTCTAATCATATCTCTATCCCATGATGTGAGGAGTCACTTCCTCTAAGATTTGGAGGAGACTTTGCTCATTCAACTTCCAAAATGACTATTTCCAACTTTAAGATGATTGTGCCCAAGCTTTGATCTTTATACTGAAAAATTCTTTGATTTTGCTCTTTCCATATGTGCCAAATTAGCATAGAATGGCTAGTGTTCCAAAGGTAGGAGAAAATGGCTTTGGGTTTGCCTCTAGGCCAATCTTTAAATAATTGTAGAAGGGACTTTGGGAAGTTCATGTTTGATTTTGAATTGATCACTCAGTCACATCCAACATTTTTGTGTGAAGGGACAATTCAAGAACAAATGCTCATTGGTTTCCTCTACCTGCATGGGTATGGAGCAACGAAAGGGATTTGAGAAGCCAATTTTTTTGAGTCTGCCCCCTATCAAAACTTTTCTTTTGATGGCAGCCCAAGCAAAGGCACTTGCTTCGAGTGGGAAATCCTTATGCCAATAGTTGATTGTTGGCCAATTAGGGTTTCTAGGGCATGCCAAGAGAGATGTTTAACCAATTTTTATTGAGAAAGATCCACTGTTAGAGCAGGTCCTTTTGAGCTCATCCTCCTTTCCACTTATATTTTTGCTTTGCATTCCCTCAAGATGGACTTGATAGCTTCCACTTGTACATGAGGGGTAATGTCATTTGGGGTGTCTTTCCATCTACATTGCTTAATTCTATCCATAAAGTGTGTCTACATATAATTTTCCTCCTTGGACCCCTAGCGGCAAGAGAGAGATTACTTTATATTTGCTAGGTTTGCCTTGTATTTAGGGGTTGATGAGAATAACACGAGTCTTCCCAAAAGTCATCATTTTCTCCATTGTTGATTTCCCAAGAGAGGTGATCAGTAATTATGTGTCGACACTTCATTATGAAATTCCATACATGGGTGCCTTTGGAAGGGTTTCTAGTGGTGAATATTCTATCATCCTCCATCAAATTCAAATACTCCTTTCTCATGAATTTTCTCTAGACATAATCTTCATTTGCAAAATTGTTCTAGACAAGCTTAACTTTGATGGCCAAATTATGGTGATGTAGGCTATGAATGTTGGCGCCACCATTTACTTTAGGTGGTCATACTTTGTCTTAGGTGATGGGGGGGGTGATTCTTTTTATCTTTTGCCTCATGTTAGAGGAAATTGCTCATGACCTTGTCAACAACCTCCATAATACTACTTAGTGCTTTGAGTACTGAGAGTACATAGATGGGTAAAGTTGATAATACCAATTTTACCATTGTGATTCTACCTACAAAATTTAACCATTTACCCCTCTATGAAGCCAATTTGGATTTGAAAGTATCAATGAGGGAGTTTTAGAGTGATGATTTGCAAGCATCACTACATGGAGAGTCCAAGTTACCTAATGGGAAGTGCTCCTCTTTGAAAGCCTAGCAATATTGCAATTCTTTAGGAGAGATGTTGATGAAAACACCTTAGATTTTTCATTTATCTATTGTCCAAAAGAAGCTAAGTATGAAGAAAGAATCTTCTTGATGGTGTGTGCTTCATTTATATTGGCTTCACCAAATAAAATTGTGTCATTTGCAAATTACATATGAGTGAAGGATTCAAAATCCTCAATTGCTTGAATGCCTTTCTTGTCGCCTTTGATCTTGGCATGTATAAAGCGTCTTCCAAGTGCTTCCATCATCAAAATGAATAGATATGGGGATAATGGATCACCTTGGCGTGTCCCTTTGGTGGGGGAGAACCCCTCGAGGCCTCCATTATCCAACATTGAGCATTGAGGGGTATGATCCACTCAAAGACTAGTTCTCTCCAATGTTGGCTAAGTCCAAATTGCTCAAGAACATTCACGAGAAATCTCCAATCCACTTTGTCACATACTTCACTAATATCCAGTATTATCACCATGGTTTTGTTGCTTGTGTTAGAGATGAAGTGAATAACCTCACGAGTAGTGATTATCCCTTCAAATATCACCCTCCCAGGAACAAAGCCACTTTACTAATGGGAAGTAAGAGAGGGGAGAACCATTTTCAGTTTGTTGGCAAGAGACTTGGACAATATTTTGTATAAAGTGTTACAAAGGGAGATTGGCTGAAAATCAGCAAATGTTTCTAGGGAATATTTCTTGGGAATGAGCATTATGAAAGTACAATTAAGTGCTTTTAAAAGCTTCCTATATCTCCATGTTTCATTGCACGCATCAAGAACTTATTTTCCCACTACGTGCCAACAATTTTGGAGGAAGGCCATACAAAAACCGTTTGGTCTGGATACTTTGTCTACATGCATTTGGGAAAGAGCTAGCTTTATCTCATCTTCAGTAAAGGGGGTCGTTAGCATCTGATTTCAAACACTATGGTAGTGAACCACATAAAGGTATTTTGCTCCCCTAGCCTTGAAACCTCTCCTATTGCTAAGCATATATGTGAAGAAGGATACCTCACTTCTTTCCTTATTGCCTCTTGCTTAGTCAATTTGAACCCCCCAACCAAGTTGATGGAGGAGATATTATTCGATCTTCTCCTAAATTTTGTGGATTTGTGAAAGAACTTAGAATTTTTGTCACCTTCTTTTAAACAAATCTCCCTTGACTTTTATTTCCAATATATTTCTACCTTAGCCCAAATATCCACTAGATTGGTCAAAAGGGATTTCTCCTATTTGTGTTGATCTTGGTTCATCCCACCCTTTATCACTTCCTCATTGGATGTAGAAATCTCACCCTCAATTCTTTATTTTTTCATGAAGATATTCTTAAAACAGTTTTTTTTCCATTCCTTGATTCTTGCTTTCAAAGCAACTCATTTCTTGAACAAAGAGAGCACTTTGATTCCTTTGATATTGGTATGGCATCCTACCAGGCCTTGAACAAATCTAAAAAGGTGTCATCTCTCAATCACATGTTCTCAAATTTGAATGGGCACTTGGGGTTGGGGAAGTCCTAAGAAAAAGAGAGCAGGATAGGAAAATGATCATATCCAGTGCTTGGGATGATAACACTTTTTGTAATAAGGTTCATGTAGATCCATTTCGAGGATAGGAGGAAGTGCTTTAGCCTTTTAGAAATTTTGCTAGAGCCCACCCTTTTGTTGTTCCATTTGGATAATTTATTTTTTGGTTTGGAGTCAATGAGAAAATTTTGTACCATAAAGGGGGTAAAATCTTGTTTTGACTGATTAATCCTATTAAGGTAGCCCCATTTGTCACTAATGTTGAGAACCGCATTAAAGTCCCCCCGAAGAATGATCATTTCCTCCTTGACGAGATCCATTACAAATAGTGTCCCAAAGAACTTTTTTCTAATTAGGGGAAATAAGGCCATATATGTTGAAAAAAAAAATGAGATCAGAATTGGAACTTGTTACTTGGTATAGCTGCCAATTTGTCCCTTGGTTGAGAGGGTTGACATTCATAGATCTATTGAACCATAAGATGCCAAACCCTCTTGAAGCCTAGCCGCCAAAGGCAAATATTCCTTTCTACTTATACCATTTTTGAGTGCGTTTACCTACATCCCCTATGCTTAGTTTAGTTTCTTGAAGTAACATGCCATCCATTTTTTGTAGATCAAGCTGAGGCTTAACAAAGCATTGTTTATCAAGGGCATTCAAACCCATAACATTCCTTCATTGTAACTATGAGGAGCACATTCCCCCTCACCTTGATCTTTGATTTGCAAAGTTTGGAACACATTGTGATCTAGGGTGATTTCTTTTGTGGATTTTTCACCTCTTCTTGTCCTGGGATCACAATTGGCTTTATTTTTATCTACGTTTTGTTGATAGATTGTGCATATTTCTGTAGAAATTAGCTTATCCATTTCCCCCACTTGCTCATTAACTTCTCCTCCCTCCAATTCCCCAACTTGAAGATCTTGTTAGTCCTAGCCATACATGTCAAGGCATTGGCCTAATAGAGGGGAGATATTGGGTGACTCTTCCTCAGCCTCAAATGCTAGGTGGGGATTGATGATATCCCTAGCAAGACATGGTGGATCAGAATTAGATACTTTTAGCTCCATATTGTCTATGTCCTCTTGAGGACAAGTATCTAGAATGCTTTTTTGATTGTCCATGTTTCTTGTTGGTTTGAATTTGCAACTTGCAGAATCTACAAAAGCATAGTTGAATTCTGCTTCTACTAATGGGCACCAAGAACGCAAATCTGAATCCAATAGGATGCTTCTAGGTAGAGGATGAGAGGTATCCTTGAGAATGAAAATTATGGCATAAACTCTTGATTTACCTTTGATACTGCTTCTACTAATGGGCACCAAGAACGCAAATCTGAATCCAATAGGATGCTTCTAGGTAGAGGACGAGAGGGATCCTTGAGAATGAAAATTATGGCATAAACTCTTGATTTACCTTGGTCCTTTGATAATGTCATCATCGCACTTAATGAATCTTCCAAGAGAGGTGCCAATTTGCTCTAGAATGGAATAGTGCCAATATTCCTTTGGAAGATTGTAAAGTCTAATTTGGGTTGGGGCCTCTGGGATCAAGAAATTTGTGGATTCAAAGTTGGGAGTTCATTTCTTAAGAAACAATTTAGCCCCTTCTAGCATCTAGGGGCCACTTGACAATATTCTTTCCCTGTCTTCTTCATTAGGGCATTTTGAAATGAAGAAGCCCCTAGGTAGAAAACTTGGTTTGATAAACAATTCCCTAGGAAGACTTGATCCAATTTTTTATTATGTTCCTAGTTGGCCAAGCACCACTAAATTTCCCAATTAGGGCTCTATATGAGAGTGCTAACTTTCATTTGTCTAGGGTAATTTGATGCAAAGAAAGTTTGAAATATCCTCAAGAGTCCCTTCTTCACCTTGCTCCACTTTGTTCAAGGTCCTCCTCCCTTATTCCTTATGAAAAGGAATTGTAGGAGGTCTTTGAGGGCCATACTTGCCTAGAAACAAATTTTCCTGCCACAACATGTTATTTGAAAATCGTTTGTCACCCCACTCATGCACATTTGCTAATTTGTCCCTAGATTGGTAGCTAGTCCAAGAGCTATCTCCTCTGACCACATTCACACAGATTTTCTAGAATTTGCTCCTTCCCTTGGATCAGGAGATGGTTGTGTAATGGGGGTCTGCTCTTCCAATTGTGCTTCTTCCTTTGCTCTTTTAGTTCCTACAATATTGCTTGTTCTTTCCTTGGTTTCTAGAAGGATTACAGAAGCTAGAGTGGCATCTCTGATCTGATTTGGAGGGAGGAACCCAATCCCTAGCCCATAGGCTGCAATAGTAGTTGTTTTGCCTTTGTTTTGCTTCAAACCTTTTCTCTTTGTTTCGCTCTAATTCACTGGTGCTCGTGGCTGCACTTTTGTGTTGCATTGAATAGTTTTTAATTTAAAGGAATGAACATTGAAATAAGGAAGAATTCTTGTGATTCTATACAACCTTTAGAAGATAAGAAATTGTCGTCTCGCCCTTCCCCCAATTTAGAAGAGGGAATTAAATCATATATGGCATGACAATACCCTTTTTATTCCAGATTTTTCCAATAAGTTAAGGGATTGGAATGCCTCAAACTTTTGCAATTAAGTTACACCTAATCATAAAAGTTCTAGTTTCTTAGAAGGAGATGCATATGAGAGAAGTTGGTTACATTATTCTGAGTTTACCTTCTCAATTACCATTCAAAGGAAGCCATTGAAACCAAAACAGATAAGGGTGTACACTAAGATATATTTGGCCAAAGTTTTTGTTATTCCTCTTTGTAAAGATGATGTTAAATTTATAGGATTGATATTTTTGGAGTGTTTCAAAGAACTTAAGCCTATTCTAATCTGCTCTTTACTTTCTAAGTATTGTTATCAACAAGTTTATGAGACATTTGAGTGCTTTTGTGGGTTTGAATCTTTCAAAAGAAACAACATTTGGCCTTATATGTTTAGCATAATGTTAGTCCCATTTAATTTTCAACTACTATTTCAACTTTCAATATAAATTTTCTTGATGTGGTAGAATAAAATTATAAATCAAAATCTTCACTAGTAGAGTAACAGCTGGAGGGTCTTGTCCAAGGGCTTGTGTAATGCTAGTGAGGGCACCCATAAGATGTCACCCTAGTTTAAACTCCCTGCACCACTATAATATGGCCCATGTCTCTTAGTAATGTGGTGAGGTTGCAGTTTAATGATTATGGGGTGCGTTTTAATGCAACTCATGTTTGTAAATCCTTAGAATCTGGTCCAAGATTATCCCACACCACATTAAATTCATGTATAACTGCGGGGAAGGTATGTTCTACCTTGTTTTGTTGACATGTAGTGCATTCCCTCACAAATCGAAGGACATCATTCTTGAGGCCCTTCCAAGTGAACCTTTCCCTAACTTGTTTGTAGGTCTTAAAGTACCTCGGGTGTCCTGCCAATGGGGTCTCCTGAACGACCTTCAAGATTTTCTCTTTTAGTTTTGATTCTGACACTAGGTAGATATGATCTTTGTAATAGATGTCATCCACTACTTTGTATTGGTCATTGTGAACTTGTCCCTCCTATAGTTCACATGCAAAAGTGTTCTTTGAATACTCTACTAGTAAATGTGCTTTCCAATCAGATGAAACTTCAAATAGTGAGCAAATAGTTAGTTTTCGGGATAGGGCATCGACCATGATGTTTCTCTTTCCCTTTATATACTCAATATCAAAGTCGTATGCTTGGATCTTACTAACCCATTTTTGTTGCTGTTCATTGAGGTCCTTTTGCTCCAAGAAATATTTCAAGCTATTATGGTCCATCCTTACAACAAACTTCCCACCAACTAAATAATGTTGAAACTTGGCCAATGCATGCATTATGGCAAGCATTTCTTTGTTGTATGTATAGTACAGTCTTTCATTATCTTTCAACTTCCTACTCTCAAAAGCAATAGGATGCCCATTTTGCATTAAGATTGCCCCAATTCCTTCTCTCGATGCATCACATTCTAGTACAAATGGCTGATTGAAATTAGGTAGGGAAAGAATTGGACAATTACTCATGTTCTCTTTCAATGTATTGAATACTTGTTGTGCCTCATTGGTCCATTTGAATGCTCCTTTCTTGGTGAGACTTGATAAGGGATCCCCAAGTTGGGAAAACCCTTTAACAAACCTTATATAATAACTACACAGCCCATAGAAGCCACGTAATTCTGTGAGGGTCTTTGGTGGGGGCCAATCTAGGATGGCTTGGATCTTCTCTTGGTGCACTTGAACTCCCTTAGCACTAATAATGTGACCCAAGTATAGAATTCCGGTCATACCGAATTCACACTTAGATGCTTTAGCATATAATGATTTTGCTTCCATGATTCCCAATACTTCATCCAAGTGTTTCAAATGATCTTCCCATGTCTTGCTATATATGAGTATGTCGTCAAAGAACACGAGCAAAGACTTTTCTAGTTGCTTGTTGAATATGTGATATATACAAGATTGAAATGTGGCTGGTGCATTGGTCAAGCCAAAAGGCATAACCAAAAACTCATAATAACCATAGTGACAACGAAAGGCAGTCTTATGGATGTCCTATTCACAAACTTCTATTTGATGGTACCCTAATCTTAAGTCTATTTTTGAGAAATAGATTGCACTGTGCAACATCCAATAATTCATCGATACGGGGGATTGGGTATCGATTTTTTATCATTTTCTTGTTTAATGCTCGGTAGTCAATGCACATTCATAGAGTTCCATCCTTTTTCTTGACTAACACCATGAAAGATGCGAATAGACTAGAGCTAGGTCTTATATGACCCATTTCTAGTAATTCCTTGATGCACTTCTCAATTTCATCTTTGAACATTTTGGGATGCCGGTATGGTGTGGTGATAACCAGCTTGGCACGTTCTTCTAATTCAATAGTATGTTCAAATCCTCTATGAGGTGGTCTCCTTGGTGGTATATCCCCAAAAATAAGACTATGCTTATCCAAGATGGGTTGTAATCATCATGATGATACTTAGGCTTGTCGCTTGATGATTTGGGAAGGACAAGACATTGTGCAGCCCAAGCTATATATCCATGCCTATATATGCCCTCCATCTTTTTGATTGAAACAACTCAGGGAGCTCCATCAGATAGTCCTTCAAATACCACCTTCTTACCATCCACCTTGAACTTAAACTCCATCGTTTGAAAGTTTTGAGAGTACTTACCAATGGACATCATCCATTAGATACCAAGTATAGCATTGATATCACCCAACTCCACAACAGAAAAATCATAGGTGACGGTGTAGTCACCAATTGTAATTTTCAAATTGGGTACCTTTGTTGAACACGATATTTGGTAGCCATCCATCAACGTTATGCTAAAGCCTTCATGTTCACTTGTTTGGAGTCCTTTCTTGGCAAACAAATCCGAATCAATAAAGTTATGAGTGGCCCCGCTATCAATTAGTACCATTATCTTTTGTCCTTGCAATACACCATGAACCTTAAATGAGTTGAACATTGGAGTTCTAGTCATAGTGGTGATTACACCATCCTTTCTTTATTTAGGTGGAGGTTATTTCACATTTGGTGGTTCTTCCTCCATTTCATATTGCTCACTACTTATATTGGATTTGTCTTCTTTGTCACTATCAGGAACAACTTCGATATAATGGACCTTCCCTTTCCCAAGGCATCTATGCCCTAGTGCCCTAGGGTCTTTGCAAGTAAAGCAAAGTTTCTTCTTAACTCTTGCCTAGTTTCTTCATCTATTCTCTTCTTTGGCCATTCCCTTGAGATAGGTTGTTTTGTTTTGTCCTTTTGGAATGAGGACCCTTTAGACGTCATCTTGTTCTTTGTTGCACTAGAGTCCATATCCTTGGCCTTCCTAATTGCTTCTTATGGTGTGCTAGGGTTGAGGGCTTTGACCCAACCCCTTAAAGGGTCCATAAGGCCATCCATAAATAGGACAACCAATCTTCTTTTAGAGATGTCGGTGACCAACACTGAAAGCCTTTGGAAGTCCGCAATATATTCATCAACGGTTCCGTATTGCTCCAATTGTGCCAATTCCTTAAAGTGGAATTTCGGATCCTTATTGTCAAATCTCTTTATTAGTTTCTCCATGAATTCCATATACAAAGTGATTTGTTCATGGCCCAAGGTGATCATGCCATGATACCACCATTCATGAGCCACCCCGTCTAGATATAAGGCAGCATATTTGATTACTTCGCTTTCCAGCACAGGGTTGAGTTGGAAGTACATATCAACCTTTTGAACCCATGCTCGTGCTGTGGACTTTCCTGAACCATCAAAGTATGGCAAACTAAGCTTACCAATTTTTCTCCTTATATCATTATTATGGTCTCCATTACCCCTATTAGGTAAATGCTTCCTTCTTATGTCCATGTAGTCTCTAAGGGACATGTGTTTGTAATCCTCCATCTAATCAATCTTGGCGAAATTGGTCTTGTAACTCTACCAATGTAAGTTCATTACCTTCTTGCTGTTCTGCTCTAGGTGGAAAAGTAGGTATCGTGGGTCTAGAATTGGTTGTAGGGGCATGATGATTTGGAGTTCTATTGTTGCTTGGATTGTCTTCATGGCCTCCACTATTGCCAACTTGGTTGTTGTTGTTGTTTGTATTTATCATGATTTGAGATAATGTGTCCAAAAATTGAGCCATCCTTTGTTGAGTAGCTCTTTGTTTGTTCATGAATTGATCCATACGATCAGTGAAGTCTCTATCTCCCATGTTTTTGTTTCCTTGTTCGCTAATCCTAGATTCGGAGCTGTGGATGCCTAGGATATTGGAAGTTTTCCTTCCTTCTAGAGAGCAGGCAGGTTCCCACTGTGTTCTTATCTCCCTATTGTAGTATCTCCTTTCCCTTTCACTCATCCACCTTCATAGGCTGGCAGGTTCTTTAGCTTTGATACCAATTGTAATGTCCCTTGCAGATTTATTATAAATTTTTCCTTTAACTTTATGGACTAGAGTATCAAGATGTGACAAAAGAACAACTCTATCTTCTACTCATGCTATGCTGATATATATATATATATATATATGAGAAGAATAGATATTACGATAGTAATAATGATACCAACTTCTGCCATAATTCAGTAATGAAGTCTGGACTGAGAAGTTACTTAAGAATGAAAGTTTGATAATGATCAATAATCGCTAAAATATATCATGAAATTGTGAACATCAAATCAACACTGTTTCTGATTACTCCTTTAGAACATGCGATTTCTGAGTATGATTGATGTATAATATGATACTTCACTTATATCGCTGTTTCTGATTAAAAAGCTCTTATTCATGTGATGGTGGAGGGCGCTATTCCTGAATGTTTACTAGTTATTCATGCAGCCTGAACTTGATGATCAAAGGCTCCTTAGGAGCACCCTCATATCTGCTTATCTAGAGAGGTATATGTCTGCAACTTAATCGATGCTTCTTTGCCTTGAAATATGTCTCTTTTTATATCCACGATTTGGCAAGGGACATAACCTTTCATTTCATTCACTTGACCAGGGACATGTCTCTTTGTTTATGCTAATCACTATAGCTAATGGATGCTCTTCTAATTGCTGTTTAGGAATAATTAAATTTATTTAACATTATTCCTTAAATTGAAATCGCCGACCTTCCTTGAGTATGTTTGCTGCTTTAAAGCTTTTATATGCTTTATGATCATCTTTTCTTGCTACCTTTTATCATTATCTCATTGCTGCCTTTGCTTATATTTTCCAATTTTATAAGGAAATCGTTCACTTCTCAGATCCACCATTCTATTATGAAGGTTGACCAGTATTTAATCATAATCTATATCTGCCTATTAAAGATTGTTTGGCATAATTTACTTGATTTCCTTGGACAAGCGAGTGGGATACTACATTACATCATTAACATAAGCAATAAATGCTTATGTAAGCATAGTCTAACATTGTATTACATTTAAATGGTCTATCCCATAAGATGTTGTGGGCTCAGGATAATATGGTAGTTGAGGTGGGCAAGACTCCAATGAGGAAGAGTATGCTATTATATTATCTTGCCAAGATAATAGTGATGAAACTAATTGTTAAATCCTTGATTCTAGTGCATCACATCATTTTATCATAGAGATTGAAATGCAAATTTTACTATTGTGATGGACTTGCTTTTTTAAGTAAGTTGCAATGGCTGCCCAATTTGTGCTTAAAATGAGTTTGGAGCCACTTACTAGTTTTAGCAGTATGCTATTTTTAGTAAGTACTATTTTTGGTAGTGCTATTGTTAGCAACAGTTCAACAATTCAGTGCAATGTCTATTTTTGGCAGGGCAGTATTGGCAGTTTGATCTCTAACATTCTGGGAGCTTGTTTTGATAGGTATATAGGTATTAAGTGTTTTCATATTTGATGAGCATAATGTTTTAAGTGAAATATTTGCTAATGCATATTGGGATGCCACTTTTGGAGAGATAAGTGTTTTTTATAAAGTTTATCACTTAAGTTATTTTGGACGCCTAACCTTACGAGTATTTGCATTTTATAAAAAAGTTATATGCCCAAGTCTATTTGGATGCCTAAGTCAAGGAGGTCAAAAAGTGAAGTCAAAGTGCAAATTGAAATGAATGGCTAATTATCATTTGAGAGCCCTATTTGGAGGGAAAAGAAGTTTGAATTCAGGGTTGGAAAAGTTATAAATAAGAGGCCTTGTTCTCTCATTTCCTCATCCATTGCTTATCATAATGAAGTGTTGCTGAAATTATTTCAGAAGCCTTGCTTCGAGGAATGCATACCTCCTAGCCTACATCAGTTTCGTACTTGAGAGATAGTATCTAGTTGGTTTGAGACTGCTTCTTCATTTAGAGGTTGCAGATAGAGTGTGTTTGGAGATGGCTTCATATGATGTCTTCTAATCTTGGTTGGGTAACTTGTTATTTTTAGTAATTGATATCTTTTGGAGAGTTTTTATTAGTTTTCATGTTGCTAGTTTGAGTATTGGTTGTAGCATCTTTTACTCACATCTTTCGGAGGAGTGGAGCAATTTTTATGGGTAATGGCTCATTGGAATCCTAGTACATGGGCACCCCTACGCTCTTGTTTTAGTGATTTTAGGAGTGGTTGGTTTTTGCTTGAGGTCACCCTTCTCAAGGAGTTTATGCCATTTGTTCGTTCCTTGGGATGCATGCTAAAATAATAAGGCTTGATTGGATTGGTTTTTCTGTTGGGACTTGGACGCCTAGCATATTGGCACCTAATGCTTTCAATTTGAGATCAATCGGAGGAGTTTAGAGAAAGTTGTGAACATTTTGGTGATTTAGGGCATCGCTGGTCTGAATTTCTGATCGCTGCCATTTCTATATCAGACCTGGTATTTCCTCTTTTTCATCATATTTTCACATTAGAGTTCCTTGTATTTGCATTGGGGATTATTGGCTAACATTCTAGCTATCATTTGATATGTTTACCTCTTTTCTAATGCATCTAAACATGATATTGTAACGCTAATTCAGTAGTACTGTTCAGCCTTCTATTTCAACATTTTGTATTTCCACTCCCGTTGAATAAGTGGTTGAGTTGTTTTTCATTTCAATATTTGTATTCCATTCTCGCTAAATAAGTGTTCAAGTTTCTTTACATTTCTATAGTCCGTTGAAAAGTGGAAGAGGTCAGTTTATTGCCTAAGCATTTATTTTCTTTACTTTTTGTAGCCCGTTGAAAAGTGGATGAGGTTGGCTTGCCACCTAGCATTTTCATTTCCAGTGTGGTCAGCTAGCCGCTATCAATATTGTACTCCTAACATTTTCAGATTGTATCTAATGATCCCCTTGCACCGTATGCTCTCACCTTGCCCTCACTGAGGTTTGGGTGATCATAAATTGAAGGGTTGCATTCCAATTTGCTTATTTTTCTTTAAGCTAACGTTAATAGGTGAAGTTCTTGTGTTAAAATTTGGGAAAAAACTAAGGCGGATATTTGGTGGTATTAGAGTGAAAGTTCACAGCCATCCTATTGGGAGAACAATGAAATTCTGAGTTACCACAATGGATTTCAGTCGAGTTGTAGAACTAACTAAGAGGCAGTATGAGCATGAGGTTTCTCAAATATTTGAGAAGTATCAAGGCATGACAAATGAGTTTAAGAACACGGTTTTATTTGACCCTTGGGGTTGTGTGTTGTGCTACTGAAGCCTAGAAAAAGTGGGTGTGGTCAAGTACATCAGAAGAACAATGAAGAAGAATGAGAACTTGTTGTTGTTGATGGAGAAGGTGGGAAGAAAGAAGTGCTTGTTTGTGGGTTTGCCACAAGTAAGCACGTGGGAGAAAAATCAGTCAACAAGCTTTGAAGATGGCACAAGCAAGGTGCACATGTCACATCAAAATGACTGTGAATTTGAAGAAGATACCTTGACTTATGAGGAGTGTGTGGCAGAGCCTTCGAAACAATCCCTTAGACTTGCATGTGATTGGTAATGATGGAGATCGGTTTGGTAAAAAGAACAAAACAACAGTCTTGAATCCTAATTCGGATTCATCCAATGATGGTTTTAAGACTAATGACTTCACAAAAGATTTTAGTAGAACTATTGTGTGTGGTGAGTTCGCTAATGAAGAGCATGTTGAGGGTAATTTTGGTGGTGTCATTGAATCAACTTATGATCATTATCACACTGATGATGTTTGTGATGATTCAAATGTGTTCGTACCTATTCATGTTGAAGATTTGGTGATGGATAATTCTCCTCTTGTTGCTGACCCAACTTCTCATGAAGAATTTATGACAAGTAACCAAAAAGACCTCTTAGGTATGCATGTGACCATTATGAGAGCACAGGGGATCGCGTCCCTGAAATGCCCCATCTATCCCGAGATATCCGAGTCTGGGGAGGGGCCGGTTGGGGACACCAAGGGACCATCCCTTTTCATGAAGTAGGGAAGCTGTCCTCAAAATGAGAAGCGTTGTTGATCAAATGGGGGCCAGTTAATCCGGTCGAGCGGCGAGGGCGGTGACCATCCTCAGTACATCCCCACTAAGCGATTTTAAACTAAAAAACCAAAATAAAACTGTAATTCATTGATAAAACGCTGGTAGGTAATAATCAGAAACTGCAGATCTAGAAAGGGCAATTAGATTATGCAACTTCACTCATCAAATGCACTTAGATAAAAATGAAATCCAACCATTGTTAAATTTTGTAGTTGATAACAAATTCAGATTTGTTGGGAAATAAGTGTTCTTATGACAATATCTTTCATTATTTGCACCCAGAACACAACTACAGTACATAATGAGCTACCGGCAACAGATGACTGGTTACTAGACCTCCAACAGAATGCTTTTGCTGCAATCAAACTGGTTGGTAGCGAGCTTGAGTTATGGAGATGACAGATTTCCCTTGTGCAGGGATGGAAAGAACCCAGACTAGGCAAGTATTGGATCTTGGCACACTTGAATGATGCCCTAGGATTGAGCCTAGATCACAAGCAACTCCCGATCTCCGTTGATTGAGGAGGACCATCACAGTGGCAATGACTTAGAGGATGACTCTAATTTTGATGCGGTTATGAGAGATGATTGGGGGCAGCAGTGCTCTTTGTTTATTCATTATTGACATATGATATTGTATTTTGATTTTCATAGCAAACTTTAAAACTATATGGCAGCAATGTAGTCTTTGGGCATTTTGATATAAGTTTATAAATTATAACTTGGAAGTTGTTTCATAATTCATGTATGTTAATTTTGAATGCATATTGAGTATTGGCATAATGTTGAACACAAATGTTATATGTTAAGGTTCTATAATCTATATTATGCATGCCTTATCCATGTTATCATATGAATATTTAAAATTTTCCTATATTTTTTATATAGTACGTCCCCACCTTCCCAAATTTGGCCTAAAAATGTCGAACTTAGGGGACTCGTCACATTGTCCCTTACCCATCCCCATCCGAGCTTGGGGTAACAGCGACTATTAATGATAAGATCAGTAATATACCTATTCATGATAGGCTCATTGATATGCTTAAAGAAATGATAGTGTTCCAAGCGGCTGGCATTGATGACTCTTTACTTCATTACAGTGTTGGTGA
Source organism: Sequoia sempervirens (assembly GCA_007258455.2). Lineage (NCBI taxonomy): Eukaryota > Viridiplantae > Streptophyta > Pinopsida > Cupressales > Cupressaceae > Sequoia > Sequoia sempervirens. The sequence goes on along the minus strand of VDFB02300613.1, from coordinate 24,785 downwards.
CATGGGTGGTCTTGGGTTTGATTGTTGAACTAAGCCCTTGGAGAGAGATACTTATGAAGATATCAGTTTTAGTGAGTTGGAAGGTGACCTATTCAAAGAGTCAACACCCCAAGAGGGGTACAATGAGCACTTTCCTTTTGATCAAAACAATCAGCCCCTTAGCATTTGGGATCCGGGTTTGAAGGCACCTAAGGATGACAAGGAACCTGTGTGGGATGAATTTCCCTTTGATCCTAATGATGTTCAAAATTTAGATTATAATGACCCCTTTGAGATGGTTGCTAAGGAGGAGTATGTT
>VDFB02300613.1:0-24387 GCA_007258455.2 Sequoia sempervirens | reverse complement strand
TTTCTTTATTTAGGTGGAGGTTATTTCACATTTGGTGGTTCTTCCTCCATTTCATATTGCTCACTACTTATATTGGATTTGTCTTCTTTGTCACTATCAGGAACAACTTCGATATAATGGACCTTCCCTTTCCCAAGGCATCTATGCCCTAGTGCCCCAGGGTCTTTGCAAGTAAAGCAAAGTTTCTTCTTAACTCTTGCCTAGTTTCTTCATCTATTCTCTTCTTTGGCCATTCCCTTGAGATAGGTTGTTTTGTTTTGTCCTTTTGGAATGAGGACCCTTTAGACGTCATCTTGTTCTTTGTTGCACTAGAGTCCATATCCTTGGCCTTCCTAATTGCTTCTTATGGTGTGCTAGGGTTGAGGGCTTTGACCCAACCCCTTAAAGGGTCCATAAGGCCATCCATAAATAGGACAACCAATCTTCTTTTAGAGATGTCGGTGACCAACACTGAAAGCCTTTGGAAGTCCGCAATATATTCATCAACGGTTCCGTATTGCTCCAATTGTGCCAATTCCTTAAAGTGGAATTTCGGATCCTTATTGTCAAATCTCTTTATTAGTTTCTCCATGAATTCCATATACAAAGTGATTTGTTCATGGCCCAAGGTGATCATGCCATGATACCACCATTCATGAGCCACCCCGTCTAGATATAAGGCAGCATATTTGATTACTTCGCTTTCCAGCACAGGGTTGAGTTGGAAGTACATATCAACCTTTTGAACCCATGCTCGTGCTGTGGACTTTCCTGAACCATCAAAGTATGGCAAACTAAGCTTACCAATTTTTCTCCTTATATCATTATTATAGTCTCCATTACCCCTATTAGGTAAATGCTTCCTTCTTATGTCCATGTAGTCTCTAAGGGACATGTGTTTGTAATCCTCCATCTAATCAATCTTGGCGAAATTGGTCTTGTAACTCTACCAATGTAAGTTCATTACCTTCTTGCTGTTCTGCTCTAGGTGGAAAAGTAGGTATCGTGGGTCTAGAATTGGTTGTAGGGGCATGATGATTTGGAGTTCTATTGTTGCTTGGATTGTCTTCATGGCCTCCACTATTGCCAACTTGGTTGTTGTTGTTGTTTGTATTTATCATGATTTGAGATAATGTGTCCAAAAATTGAGCCATCCTTTGTTGAGTAGCTCTTTGTTTGTTCATGAATTGATCCATACGATCAGTGAAGTCTCTATCTCCCATGTTTTTGTTTCCTTGTTCGCTAATCCTAGATTCGGAGCTGTGGATGCCTAGGATATTGGAAGTTTTCCTTCCTTCTAGAGAGCAGGCAGGTTCCCACTGTGTTCTTATCTCCCTATTGTAGTATCTCCTTTCCCTTTCACTCATCCACCTTCATAGGCTGGCAGGTTCTTTAGCTTTGATACCAATTGTAATGTCCCTTGCAGATTTATTATAAATTTTTCCTTTAACTTTATGGACTAGAGTATCAAGATGTGACAAAAGAACAACTCTATCTTCTACTCATGCTATGCTGATATATATATATATATATATATGAGAAGAATAGATATTACGATAGTAATAATGATACCAACTTCTGCCATAATTCAGTAATGAAGTCTGGACTGAGAAGTTACTTAAGAATGAAAGTTTGATAATGATCAATAATCGCTAAAATATATCATGAAATTGTGAACATCAAATCAACACTGTTTCTGATTACTCCTTTAGAACATGCGATTTCTGAGTATGATTGATGTATAATATGATACTTCACTTATATCGCTGTTTCTGATTAAAAAGCTCTTATTCATGTGATGGTGGAGGGCGCTATTCCTGAATGTTTACTAGTTATTCATGCAGCCTGAACTTGATGATCAAAGGCTCCTTAGGAGCACCCTCATATCTGCTTATCTAGAGAGGTATATGTCTGCAACTTAATCGATGCTTCTTTGCCTTGAAATATGTCTCTTTTTATATCCACGATTTGGCAAGGGACATAACCTTTCATTTCATTCACTTGACCAGGGACATGTCTCTTTGTTTATGCTAATCACTATAGCTAATGGATGCTCTTCTAATTGCTGTTTAGGAATAATTAAATTTATTTAACATTATTCCTTAAATTGAAATCGCCGACCTTCCTTGAGTATGTTTGCTGCTTTAAAGCTTTTATATGCTTTATGATCATCTTTTCTTGCTACCTTTTATCATTATCTCATTGCTGCCTTTGCTTATATTTTCCAATTTTATAAGGAAATCGTTCACTTCTCAGATCCACCATTCTATTATGAAGGTTGACCAGTATTTAATCATAATCTATATCTGCCTATTAAAGATTGTTTGGCATAATTTACTTGATTTCCTTGGACAAGCGAGTGGGATACTACATTACATCATTAACATAAGCAATAAATGCTTATGTAAGCATAGTCTAACATTGTATTACATTTAAATGGTCTATCCCATAAGATGTTGTGGGCTCAGGATAATATGGTAGTTGAGGTGGGCAAGACTCCAATGAGGAAGAGTATGCTATTATATTATCTTGCCAAGATAATAGTGATGAAACTAATTGTTAAATCCTTGATTCTAGTGCATCACATCATTTTATCATAGAGATTGAAATGCAAATTTTTACTCTTATTGTGATGGACTTGCTTTTTTAAGTAAGTTGCAATGGCTGCCCAATTTGTGCTTAAAATGAGTTTGGAGCCACTTACTAGTTTTAGCAGTATGCTATTTTTAGTAAGTACTATTTTTGGTAGTGCTATTGTTAGCAACAGTTCAACAATTCAGTGCAATGTCTATTTTTGGCAGGGCAGTATTGGCAGTTTGATCTCTAACATTCTGGGAGCTTGTTTTGATAGGTATATAGGTATTAAGTGTTTTCATATTTGATGAGCATAATGTTTTAAGTGAAATATTTGCTAATGCATATTGGGATGCCACTTTTGGAGAGATAAGTGTTTTTTATAAAGTTTATCACTTAAGTTATTTTGGACGCCTAACCTTACGAGTATTTGCATTTTATAAAAAAGTTATATGCCCAAGTCTATTTGGATGCCTAAGTCAAGGAGGTCAAAAAGTGAAGTCAAAGTGCAAATTGAAATGAATGGCTAATTATCATTTGAGAGCCCTATTTGGAGGGAAAAGAAGTTTGAATTCAGGGTTGGAAAAGTTATAAATAAGAGGCCTTGTTCTCTCATTTCCTCATCCATTGCTTATCATAATGAAGTGTTGCTGAAATTATTTCAGAAGCCTTGCTTCGAGGAATGCATACCTCCTAGCCTACATCAGTTTCGTACTTGAGAGATAGTATCTAGTTGGTTTGAGACTGCTTCTTCATTTAGAGGTTGCAGATAGAGTGTGTTTGGAGATGGCTTCATATGATGTCTTCTAATCTTGGTTGGGTAACTTGTTATTTTTAGTAATTGATATCTTTTGGAGAGTTTTTATTAGTTTTCATGTTGCTAGTTTGAGTATTGGTTGTAGCATCTTTTACTCACATCTTTCGGAGGAGTGGAGCAATTTTTATGGGTAATGGCTCATTGGAATCCTAGTACATGGGCACCCCTACGCTCTTGTTTTAGTGATTTTAGGAGTGGTTGGTTTTTGCTTGAGGTCACCCTTCTCAAGGAGTTTATGCCATTTGTTCGTTCCTTGGGATGCATGCTAAAATAATAAGGCTTGATTGGATTGGTTTTTCTGTTGGGACTTGGACGCCTAGCATATTGGCACCTAATGCTTTCAATTTGAGATCAATCGGAGGAGTTTAGAGAAAGTTGTGAACATTTTGGTGATTTAGGGCATCGCTGGTCTGAATTTCTGATCGCTGCCATTTCTATATCAGACCTGGTATTTCCTCTTTTTCATCATATTTTCACATTAGAGTTCCTTGTATTTGCATTGGGGATTATTGGCTAACATTCTAGCTATCATTTGATATGTTTACCTCTTTTCTAATGCATCTAAACATGATATTGTAACGCTAATTCAGTAGTACTGTTCAGCCTTCTATTTCAACATTTTGTATTTCCACTCCCGTTGAATAAGTGGTTGAGTTGTTTTTCATTTCAATATTTGTATTCCATTCTCGCTAAATAAGTGTTCAAGTTTCTTTACATTTCTATAGTCCGTTGAAAAGTGGAAGAGGTCAGTTTATTGCCTAAGCATTTATTTTCTTTACTTTTTGTAGCCCGTTGAAAAGTGGATGAGGTTGGCTTGCCACCTAGCATTTTCATTTCCAGTGTGGTCAGCTAGCCGCTATCAATATTGTACTCCTAACATTTTCAGATTGTATCTAATGATCCCCTTGCACCGTATGCTCTCACCTTGCCCTCACCGGGATTTGGGTGGATCAAAATTGAAGGGTTGCATTCCAATTTGCTTATCTTTCTTTAAGCTAACATTAACAGGTGAAGTTCTTGTGTTAAAATTTGGAAAAAACTAAAGGGGATATTTCAGTGGTATTAGAGTGAAAGTTCCTGCCATCCTATTGGGAGAACAATGAAATTGGTATTACCTACAATGGATTTCCGCAACAGCTGCAGAATCCCAACTTAAGAGGCAAAGATGAGCCACGAGTAATTTCTCAACATTTGAGGAGTATCAAGGCATGACAAATGAGCTGCGAACACGGCTTCATTTGACTCCCTTGGAACTGTGCTGTGCCATCAAGCCCAGTGGAAGTGGGTGGCCGGCACATCAGAAGAACAATGAAAGAAGAATCAGAACTTGTTGTTGATGAAGGGTCAGAGAAAGAAGAAGTGCTTGTTTGTGGGTTGCAGCCCATAAGTAAGCACGTGGGAGAGAAAAATCAGTCAACAAGCTTTGTAGATGGCACAAACAAGGTGCACATGTCACATCAAAATGACTGTGAGTTTGAAGAAGATACCTTGACTTATGAGGAGTGTGTGGTAGAGCTTCGAAACAATTCCTTAGACTTGCATGTGATTGGTAATGATGAAGACCGGTTTGGCAAAAAGAACAAAACAACAGTCTTGAATCCTAATTCGGATTCATCCAATGATGGTTTTAAGACTAATGACTTCACAAAAGATTTTAGTAGAACTATTGTGTGTGGTGAGTTCGCTAATGAAGAGCATGTTGAGGGTAATTTTGGTGGTGTCATTGAATCAACTTATGATCATTATCACACTGATGATGTTTGTGATGATTCAAATGTGTTCGTACCTATTCATGTTGAAGATTTGGTGATGGATAATTCTCCTCTTGTTGCTGACCCAACTTCTCATGAAGAATTTATGACAAGTAACCAAAAAGACCTCTTAGGTATGCATGACCACAATGTGGAAATCAGACAAGGCCCCCGAATGTGCCTTCATCCCTCGGCCCCAGATGTCCCGAATAGGAATGCCAGACTAAGGGACCATCCTTTTCTCGGGCCAAAAAAAGTAGGGAACTCATTCTCAAAATGGGGCGCGCGAGCGATCAAATGGGGACAGCTGATTTGCCCCGAAGATTTCGCTGGGACGGGCCGAGCCATCCCTCGACCGTCCCCACTAAAGCCGCATTTAAACTAAAACCCAGGCCAAAACTGTAATTCATTGATAAAACGCTGGTAGGTAATAATCAGAAACTGCAGATCTAGAAAGGGCAATTAGATTATGCAACTTCACTCATCAAATGCACTTAGATAAAAATGAAATCCAACCATTGTTAAATTTTGTAGTTGATAACAAATTCAGATTTGTTGGGAAATAAGTGTTCTTATGACAATATCTTTCATTATTTGCACCCAGAACACAACTACAGTACATAATGAGCTACCGGCAACAGATGACTGGTTACTAGACCTCCAACAGAATGCTTTTGCTGCAATCAAACTGGTTGGTAGCGAGCTTGAGTTATGGAGATGACAGATTTCCCTTGTGCAGGGATGGAAAGAACCCAGACTAGGCAAGTATTGGATCTTGGCACACTTGAATGATGCCCTAGGATTGAGCCTAGATCACAAGCAACTCCCGATCTCCGTTGATTGAGGAGGACCATCACAGTGGCAATGACTTAGAGGATGACTCTAATTTTGATGCGGTTATGAGAGATGATTGGGGGCAGTAGTGCTCTTTGTTTATTCATTATTGACATAATGATATTGTATTTTGATTTTCATAGCAAACTTTAAAACTATATGGCAGCAATGTAGCCTTTGGGCATTTTGATATAAGTTTATAAATTATAACTTGGAGGTTGTTTCATAATTCATGTATGTTAATTTTGAATGCGTATTGAGTATTGGCATAATGTTGAATACAAATGTTATATGTTAAGGTTCTATAATCTATATTATGCATGCCTTATCCATGTTATCATATGAATATTTAAAATTTCCCTATATTTTTATATAGTCGTCCCCCACCTTCCCCAAATTTGGCCTAAAAAATCGGAAACTTGGGGACTCGTCCTGTTGTCCCTTGCCATCCCCATCCCGGAAACTTGGGGTAACACTGACTATTAATGATAAGACTGCATACCTATTCATGATGGCCTATTGATAGCAAACAACCCCAAATGTCAGCATTGATGACTCTTTACTTCATTACAGTGTTGGTGACATGGGTGGTCTTGGGTTTGATTGTTGAACTAAGCCCTTGGAGAGAGATACTTATGAAGATATCAGTTTTAGTGAGTTGGAAGGTGACCTATTCAAAGAGTCAACACCCCAAGAGGGGTACAATGAGCACTTTCCTTTTGATCAAAACAATCAGCCCCTTAGCATTTGGGATCCGGGTTTGAAGGCACCTAAGGATGACAAGGAACCTGTGTGGGATGAATTTCCCTTTGATCCTAATGATGTTCAAAATTTAGATTATAATGACCCCTTTGAGATTGGTTGCAGCCACTAAGGAGGAGTATGTTGCTACCGAAACTTTCAGAACAACATTCAATAATGACTCATTGATCGAGTTGGGGGCTGCCTTAACCTTTGATCAAGGAGATAGTGACGAGGAAGTAGAGCTAGGAGACCATATGGCTCTTGATGATGAAAAGTTTAAAGGTGTTCTTAAACACAAAATCTGATTTATCAAAGCATAAAGCGATTCGTAAGCAAAGCATTTCGAAACTTCGTGGGGTTTTGGGTTCTTATGATATTAGGAACATTCTCAACTAGTTGGTGAGTGAAAGACAATCTGCCTTGGAGCAGCTATGGGGGAAGCAATTGCAAGAAACAAAGTTCTAATTTTTTCTTGCGGCCTATCAACAGTTCACCATCTTTGCATTCTTATGAGTGGGAATGTCAATTCAAGGTGTCCATTGAAAATGAAGTGCAAGCTCTATCTAGATTTGACCAAACACATAGTTTGATAGAAGAACTCTATTGGAAGGCTCAAATTGATGAGAGACGGAAAGGGGTTAAGGATGAAGTTACTCTCCCTAATCTGCAACTTATCAAAGACTCTTTGGAACATTGAAATCCAAAGTACTTGCACTTGATTAAAGATTGAGGAATTATGCTTACAAAATTGCAAAGAAGACCATTAGTGCATTCCAAGGTAAAGAGAGGAAGGTTGATGAGCTTACTCTTGAGCCTGAATTGACAAAAGATATGTTAGAAGATACCAGGATGGCACTAAAGGAAGCAAAGGGATGCGGCTTGTTGATTTCTACCACCAAAATTTTAGAGAACAAGAGAATGAACAAAGAGTTGAAGAAATCAAACAGGTAATTGAAGAGCTTGATAGTCTTCAAGAAGAGTTTGACTTGGGGAATTTTTCACAAAAATCAGAAATTGTAAGTGCAAATTTGTATCATCAACTGGGATTAGAGCAAGAGGAAAGAAATGATTTTCTAATTTTTGATAACCCTCTCTTTGAAGTGGGTGCAGAGGAAACTTATGATAAGCCTCTCTTCATAATGGAAGATAAAACATGTGGTGAAGTGAACAAACATGAGACTGAATATGGTTTCTAGCGTATGGATGATGTGATATCAGACCATGAGGACGTGTCACACTTTGTGATTGGTAATCTTCCAAGGCTGCTTGATAGTGAATGCATAAGAGGTTTAGAGGATTTGGTCACCACATAGGAAGTGTTGAATCATGGTGACTTGCACATCTTTGACATCGAGGTGTTGTTCAAACATGGTTTGGTAGCTATTGAAGGTTTCATTATAGCAGCAAGGAGTGAAGATTTCCAACTTGTTACTCATGAAGTATGGGAAAAAGAAGGACCAAAACAGGGTGTTACATGTTTGACAATTCGTCTCGTGGGTTGAGTGATGCTTTAGCTCATACTAGTCCTTTCCAGGGATTGGGTTTGAAGACAACAATTGTTCCATGCTCCATTGTTGTTGAAGCTTTCATGGTTAAGCTTTAGGGGTTCACTAGAGGAGACCAATTTCTTGAGTATGCACTTGGTTCTGACTGGCACTTGGGGATGTGTTGAGTATTCTTTCCGGTGTGTTGGATATCACTTTCGGTTGGGTCTACATGCTTGGTATCCTCAACATGGTTTGATGGAGCTTATTACATGTGGAAAGAAGGATCTTTGGAGGGATAAGGATCAAATCATCAGATTTTTTGGTGCTGTCCCCTTCTTTACCAGCCATTCGATGGTTCCTTTTTCTCATCAACTAGTGGATTGGAGAGATATTTTGAGCAAAGGATGGTTCTATGTGGTGTTGGAGTCACTAAAGAGGATGTTTCCAGCCTTGGACATGAGCAGATGTGTTATTTTGGATGATGATTTTCGGTGTTGCAGCAGCTGTTCATCTTCTTGGATGCTGATTTTCCTTAAATCAGATCATAAGTCAACCATTTCAGACTTGGTGGGCAACTGGTGTATTCATTTTCAGACTTCATAGTTTCCTCACAGGATTGGTTTATGGTCTCAGATGAGAGGTATGTCGAGTTGGGGCAATCAGTATCTGTGTTTGGGAAGTGTTCAAGCTCTAACCAGTGGCTATTCTTATACATTCTCTTGTACTTATGATTGGGACAACGAACCACTATTTGCTGTGGTTCATCATTCTGAGGCTCTTGGAGTTGGAACTGTAAGAGTTTTCAGAAGTCTTCATGGTTGTATCAGAATAATTTAGAGGAGGTATAGTAGATCCATGTGGAGTTATGAGGATGAGTTTGTTGAGCTCTTACAAAGGATTGCTTTCCTCTTTGCAAGAAGATTTGGAGAAGTCACATATACAATCGTGGCTTTGCTAGACACCTTGTGGAGATTTGCTGAGGAGTATGGTTTTGAGTTGAACGAGACTTTCCTTCCCTTACAGAATTGAGATAGATAGTGGCATTCTTGGATATGGACTTCTCAGAGTCATTTGGGCAAGAGATGCTGCAAGGTATTGATTTCAGTTCTTCTAGGTTTTTCAGCTTGAATTTCATGATGGTAACATTTTGGGGTTACAGGGGAGGACAGTGCAAATTTGGCACGATGGTTTCACTAATGTGATCAGAGAGGTGCAACATCATCATGGTGGGTCCTTCCTGAGACAGACATGGGACCTTGGGATCCTACTTGTTTTTGCATGGATTAGTCTAATATTTCTGGAGTTGTGGTGGCATTGCTTGAGGACAAGCAATCTTTGGAAAAATACGGTTAGCAATAATCCCCATTTTTAACACTACACTTTCCAATGGTAGCCTACTTCTAGAGGTTAGTAGGCCTAGTCGAGAGGGTAGAATTAGGGTTTCCTATTTTCTAGGAGGTTTCCTTCTGAGTTTTTAGGAATTGCATGTCGTAGTTTGGTAGAAGGGTTTCTGGGTTTTTGAGAGGGCTTCAGAATGGTCTAACATGCATTTGCATCAGGTGACTTTTTTGGACTTGCTATTTTTAGCAAGTTGTTATGACTGCCCGGTTTGTGCTCAAAATGAGTTTGGAGTCACTTACTATTTTTAGCAATATGCTATTTTTGGCAGTGCTATTCTTAGTAGCAGTTCAACAGTTTAGTGCAATGTCTATTTTTTAGCGTGACATTGGCGGTTGATCTCTAACATTCTTGGAGCTTGTTTGGCAGGTTATATGGGCATTAGGTGGTGTTTTTCATATTTGATGAGCATAATGTTTTAAGTGAAATATTTGCTAATGCATATTGGGATGCCACTTTTGGAGAGATAAGTGTTTTTTATAAAGTTTATCACTTAAGTTATTTTGGACGCCTAACCTTACGAGTATTTGCATTTTATAAAAAAGTTATATGCCCAAGTCTATTTGGATGCCTAAGTCAAGGAGGTCAAAAAGTGAAGTCAAAGTGCAAATTGAAATGAATGGCTAATTATCATTTGAGAGCCCTATTTGGAGGGAAAAGAAGTTTGAATTCAGGGTTGGAAAAGTTATAAATAAGAGGCCTTGTTCTCTCATTTCCTCATCCATTGCTTATCATAATGAAGTGTTGCTGAAATTATTTCAGAAGCCTTGCTTCGAGGAATGCATACCTCCTAGCCTACATCAGTTTCGTACTTGAGAGATAGTATCTAGTTGGTTTGAGACTGCTTCTTCATTTAGAGGTTGCAGATAGAGTGTGTTTGGAGATGGCTTCATATGATGTCTTCTAATCTTGGTTGGGTAACTTGTTATTTTTAGTAATTGATATCTTTTGGAGAGTTTTTATTAGTTTTCATGTTGCTAGTTTGAGTATTGGTTGTAGCATCTTTTACTCACATCTTTCGGAGGAGTGGAGCAATTTTTATGGGTAATGGCTCATTGGAATCCTAGTACATGGGCACCCCTACGCTCTTGTTTTAGTGATTTTAGGAGTGGTTGGTTTTTGCTTGAGGTCACCCTTCTCAAGGAGTTTATGCCATTTGTTCGTTCCTTGGGATGCATGCTAAAATAATAAGGCTTGATTGGATTGGTTTTTCTGTTGGGACTTGGACGCCTAGCATATTGGCACCTAATGCTTTCAATTTGAGATCAATCGGAGGAGTTTAGAGAAAGTTGTGAACATTTTGGTGATTTAGGGCATCGCTGGTCTGAATTTCTGATCGCTGCCATTTCTATATCAGACCTGGTATTTCCTCTTTTTCATCATATTTTCACATTAGAGTTCCTTGTATTTGCATTGGGGATTATTGGCTAACATTCTAGCTATCATTTGATATGTTTACCTCTTTTCTAATGCATCTAAACATGATATTGTAACGCTAATTCAGTAGTACTGTTCAGCCTTCTATTTCAACATTTTGTATTTCCACTCCCGTTGAATAAGTGGTTGAGTTGTTTTTCATTTCAATATTTGTATTCCATTCTCGCTAAATAAGTGTTCAAGTTTCTTTACATTTCTATAGTCCGTTGAAAAGTGGAAGAGGTCAGTTTATTGCCTAAGCATTTATTTTCTTTACTTTTTGTAGCCCGTTGAAAAGTGGATGAGGTTGGCTTGCCACCTAGCATTTTCATTTCCAGTGTGGTCAGCTAGCCGCTATCAATATTGTACTCCTAACATTTTCAGATTGTATCTAATGATCCCCTTGCACCGTATGCTCTCACCTTGCCCTCATTGAGGTTTGGGTGATCATAAATTGAAGGGTTGCATTCCAATTTGCTTATTTTTCTTTAAGCTAACGTTAATAGGTGAAGTTCTTGTGTTAAAATTTGGGAAAAAACTAAGGCGGATATTTCACCTAATTCATTACACACTCAATCTTTCATGCTCTACCAACTATGGCTTACAACTCTTAACACTGTAGTGCTGCCCCCAAGTCCCACGCATAGATGTGATTCAACCCTCTATAGTCCCTTCCTAAGATCTATGCACAAACCTCTACTTGTAGGCACCTTAATGGATGCACTCTAGTCTATCAGCTCAAGGTTTTGAATGTCTTCCACAAGAAATCAATGTGTTTATTTTTTGAGTTTCCCAACAACTACCCCACTCTTTCCCAATTGATAAAAAATGCCTCTGTTTTGTTTAGGGTAACAAACCAACTATTATCATAGCCTACCAAGACTTTCAATGGCTACCAGAAGACAACACCATCAGTTGAACACCTACCCATGCAAATACGAGCAACCACCACTTAGAAGAAATTGAAAAATTACGACCCAAAGAAGCTAATAGTCATGATAGTTGCCAAAAAGATAATGATAGATGCTTGAATGCTGCCCAAATGGGAAAGAAAACACAACTTCTATATGAAGACAAATGATTGTTAAAAGGGAGTAAAGAATGTCAACTTTGTGTCCTAAATGCCCTACTTTTGTGTATGCCAAGTGTTTGACCAAATGTCTAATGAATAAATGCAACCAAAAGAAGTTGTGTAGCAACTAAGATTGGTTGTGCAACAACGTAGCAGCTAGGAATTGTTACACAACAACTCAATTGCACAATCACTAGGAGCTCTTGCACAACAACAGTGATGTTTTGCTGCAAAAGTTAGTTGGAATGATCTTTTGGTTTTTTTTGACTCATTTGAGCATTGTCATTTAAACCAAAAATTTCTCACCCACCTTTATTTTGTTTTTGGTGATGCAAGGTTGCTTGTGGATTTGGATGCTCCTAAATCATATACACTTGGTATATTAGAAGAAATGTCTTCCGTTACCTCTTCCACCATTTAGCTAGGACATATCTTTTCCTCCTCCACTATGTTTGGCCATTTATCTCTATTCCTCTTGTGGATCTCTATCCACCATAGTCCATCCTCCAAGTGCTTCTCTCTTGTTGTGGGTTTTGACGCAGCATTGTCTATCCATCTCCACAAATGCTTCACCTCTCTCTTTTACCTCTTGTGGGTTTGACCTATGCTCCATGAAGGGTTTGAGGGCCGGGGGTACCGATGGGTGGACTGGGTTTTGGTATGGGGTGCACGGGTCATTTTTTAGGGGACGGTTGATAAAAAAAAATAGGGATTTTTTGAAAAATATAGAGAAATTTCAAATGTTCATAGCATAACATCGATAAAGCATTCATTCTAGACATTGTATAAGCTTAATACATATCATTAGACTTGAATTGAGATTTCACATGAGAATCGACAAACAAATTAGCAAAATTCAAATGCTTTTCATTATCAATGTGCATACATATCATATAAGAGTTTGATAATTATAACAAAAATGCCCAAAGGCTCCAAGTCTCAACTATGAAATGATATGATAAACATAAAACTAAGAAAATATATCGCTGTCTAAGGTCCCTAATCAGCAGAAGGTAGGTCTAAATCAGCATTTCCCTCGCCATCGGAGCTCGAGTCTAAGTCAGTGTCAGTGTCCATGTCAATATAAGGATCTGCCTCAACCAATGGAACCCCAACCAATCCCTCATGTGCATCCTCCTCCGCAATCTGCATAGCATCTTCGGGATTAACATCCCAACGTAAGGCTGGAGTGGCGATCTCTTGAAACTAGATGCGGCGATCCTGGCCTTCTACAAAACGCTGATAACCTACATTTGCCACCAACTTCAGATAGATTACAGGGTAAAGGCTGAGTTCCCTCTTGATTTGATTGGATGAAGCTATATAAGACAAAATTAGGTTAAGTGGCATGGAAGTCCCACTTGTGGGCCTGCCCATGCACCACTTCTTTATTTTTATAAAATGTGTCTTTTGTTGTTGGGCGTGGGGTGCACTTCCAACCCATTACCAGTGCGGAGGAGGAGACCCAGTGGGAAGTTTCGGTACTTCCACAGAAGTACCCTCGGGAATTACCACTTTTCAAGGATCCCTTATGAGTTGCCGGAGGCAAGAGGGACCACTAGGGGTTTTGCGGCAGATCCCATTATTTTGTACTTGTTATGGGAAAGCGGCATAAAAACACGGGGATGTGTCCCGTGGAGCACAGGTTTTGACTCACCATTAGCTGTCCACCTCCACTAAAAGTCTCTCCATTTTCCATTTACCACCCTTTCCACCTCACCTACTTCATCCATAAACACTTCAAGTTACATATTTTTAACTTTTACTCCTTGTACCATCCTAGGGTACTTCTCATTCTCTTCTTCTTGTGCATTCATTTGCACCACATCCACCAACACTTTCATGCCCTCCAAAGGACATAGTTCCTTTGTATTCTCATAATAACTCAATACCACATGATGGATTTCCAAGAATCTATTCTCTACTTCCTCCTCTTCACCAACCTCTACCACACCATTAGAAAGCCCTAACCTTACTTCTGTTTCCTCTTTCTTAAAGGATGTTTTTAATAGCTTTCATATTTCTCCTTCCTATTCCAATAAGAGATTCTCTTTACCTTCTTTTGCCTCTATCATATATGGGCCCCTCATAGACCACCGTTTTATCTCCCAAATTTGCTTCGTACTCCAAAGGTACTTTTGCTGCAACACTTCTTTCCTTTGGATCAGCAACTTCCTCCACATCTTCTATCACAACCTCCTTTTCTCTTCTCTTGCTGATGCCAACTCTTCTCTCTTTCAGAGCTATACCTCTACCCTCAATATTTTAAACATCTCTAGAGTTCTTTCTTCACAAGCCTTCTTTATCCTCTCCAAAACTGCAAGTCTTATTGCCCTCCTCAAAACTACTCAGTCCTTCTAGAAGACATCTTCTCACTCCAATCCACAATTAGTTTTCCTCTCAAACTAAGATGTAGACTCTCATAACTCCCTCTACCCACTTCCTATTCAATGGAGGATGTCCTTACACCTTCTACCCAACACTCTTTTATTGGAAAGTGGAGACTCAAACACTCTCATAGAAGACACACCCTCTCTGACACCATTTTCTGTCACCCCTCTCTGCAATTGCAAGAGTTTCTCTCATGTTCAACAAATCTACTATTTGAAGACACCACTCTACATGGAAAGCCTTGCTTTGATACCACTTGATATAGTCTAGGTAAGGGTGTCCAATGAAAGACTACCTAAATCTAGCAGCCTACAAACTCTACCACAAAATCAAATGCCAACTTAAGCAAAACAATGCTATGTTCATTAAGTTAAATAAGATTTGTCTTCATAGGCAATAGTAGGTTGGTAAGAAGCCTAATTCATTACGCACTTAATCCCTCATGATCTGCCAACAATGGCTTTCAACACTTCTCAACACTAGTATTTCCCACAAGTCCCATGCAGATGTGATTCAACCCTCTATTGCCCCTTCCCTAGATTTGCATACAGATCTTTGCTTGCAGGCACCTCAATAGATACACTCAAAACTATCTCCTCAAGGTTTTGAATGCCATCCATAGGAAAATCAATAGGTTTTATTTTTTGTCATCCGATAATTGTCCTCATCGTTTCTCTTTCCTTCTTGATACTAAATACCTATAGTTTATCTAGGGTAATGACACAACTATTATCATTGATTGCAAGGAGTTTCAACAACTACCAAAAGATAACACCACCAGCAAAACACTTAACCATGTGAATACAAACAACCGTCACTCAGAAGAAAGTGAAATGTTGCAACCCAAAGAAGTTTACCAGTCATGGCAGCTGCCAAAAAGATAATGGCAAATGCTTGAATGCCACCCAAACAGGAAAGAAAATACACAACCCCTGTATGAAGACAAACGGCTGCCAAAAGGGAGTAAAGACAGCCGGCATTCTACCTTAAATGCCCTACTTTTGTGCATGTCAAGTGTTTGACAAAATGTCTAATGAATAAATACAACTATGAGAAATGTGTAGCGGCTAATACTGGTCACATAACAACTAGGAACTGTTGCACAACAACTAAAGATCTTGTGCAGCAACTCAGAACTGTTGCACAATAACTGGGAAATGTTGCACAATCACTAGGAGCTCTTGCACAACAACAAAGATGTCTTGATGCTGAAGTCAGCTAAAAAAGTCTTTTTGACCCATTCAAGTGTGTCATTTATTCCTAAAAAACCCACACACAAGGCCAAAAGTCTCTCAACCTATTTTCGGTGATGCAAGATTGCTCATGCACTTGGATGCCTTTACATCATTAGTTCAGATATGAATGTTATGTTCTTTCTTCTAGCCTTTTTAAGGTGCATGAACCACAATAGTACTCAAAGGCTAAGGATACCTTGAGTGGAAAGATGCTATGCAAGCTGCAAATGATGTTCTGATGAAAAACTATACTTGGGAGTTGGTTCAATTGCTTCAAGGTAAAAGTCTTATTATGCCATGTTTTGCTTAAACCTTCAAAAGATGAATTGAGTCCAGGAAGTGTGTTGTTATTACTCTCCTTTTTTGCCTAGATATAATCAAATTATGTTTCTTGTACAAATTATTTCGCATTGATTCATCTTTGTTACAATAATTATGATATAATTGCATTAGTTACATGGCAATGATAGTGAATCAAAGATTGGCATCCATAAACATCTTTTAGTTTTGTGACTGTGCAAATGACATGCTTCTATTCTCTGTGTTCTATCTGTGCATCAATTAGATTGTTATGTGCAATTCTTTGGCACAAGAGAAAAGTAATATCAATTATATGCTGTTTTCTTTCATTAGGATGCAAAATAATTAATATAGGTTGTTTTCTTTCATTAATTTTCCTCATAAAGGATTTAGCGATTGCTGAGGTGTCATGCTCTCAAGAGAATGCACATGGAGTGATGGAGGAGATTGAAGAGGAGTTGCTATTTCCTCTTGCTGAAATTTGTGTCACGCAACATGAGAAGCTGACTTCATTTCAAGCAACTATGTCTGAGAAGGAGCAGAAATATGTTTCAACAATTTTCTCTCTACAGGAGGAAAAAAATGAAATCAAACAAGGTTTGGTGAGACAAAACATGTTTGTGGAAACATTATTGCAGTGAGTATTTTGTAGTCATCTACATCTCCATTTTTATGACAATAGGTGTCCATAGAATTCTAACATTCAAATAAACACATTACAAAAATTCTGCTCTATTTAGATAAAATTGAAATGAAATTGATAAAATGGCTATTAACACATGGAAAATTACCACACTTATATATGATTAAGAAGGAAAAATAGATTATTTGATTCAAAGTTTATTTAATTTTTCAGGGACTTCGACGAGATGGGTAAAGCTATGGATTATTGTAGGCATAAGCAAAGGCACCTGGAACAACTTCTGGAGGAAAAGGAGTCAAATCTACAACTTTTGATATCAGAAAAGAAGGATTTGATCAATAAATTTGTCACCATGGGTTATCATGCAGTTTTAGAATGGGCTAAGCGAGAGGGAAAGTTTCAGAATTCAGTGGAGGTTGGATCTTCTAGATGCAATTCTTTAGAATGTGACAATGGATCCAAACAAAACAGTAATACACATAGTTCCACTTCAAAAACTTATGTAGCCATACACAATATTACTAAGATTATCAATGGTGATGAAAACATTTTTAAAAAGCTATCCTTATGTCAAGAGCAGAGACCTAACTTAGTGGTTGTCACATTGAATGGAATAATAGAAGAAGGATTATCAAGTTTATCTTCAGTAGTGGACAACGGTGTCTCTGCATTGCCTTCTGCTGTTGCCTACTTCTGGATTGGTGTAACTGGCCGCATTGTTCGTCATGTTTCAGATACTGTTATCAAGAATGTTAAGAGATCATTTTTGCCTTGTTTTTGGGCCTTTAGAATTGCGTGATCATCCCATAGATCATAAATTGTACAGGTTCCTATGCTGTCTTAGAATTAGATACCTTTGAAATTCATGATCCAGAATTTTGAAGAGAAACTTCCTGATTCAGAAAAGGTTGAGAAAATTTTGAGTGTCACTCGATAGATTGCAAAGTGGATCTAAAGATATGGAAATACTCTGGGTTGTATTTCAATTTGTCACGGTATTGTGTAATGGATGTCAAACTATCACCAGCACCCGAGAAGACAAAACAGTTGGAAACTTATCCTTGTCAGCGAAGAGATTTGGACCAATCTGTCGGATTATCCTTGTCAGAGAAGATACTTGGAATAATTTATCAGATTGAGAGGAATATTGGAACATGACTTAAAAAGTTGCCTTTAGTGGTGAACAATGATTATCACTTCACTGTTTTCTGTTGTTTTCCTTTTCTGAATTCGTGTAATTAGTCACATTGTTCATAAAATATGTATTAAGACATTGTTATTTCAAATTGTATAGCCCACCTCCTGGTTGTTTGTTGGAGCCTTTGGGATTTTTGATGCATCGTTTTGGCCTCACATATTCTGTATTACCATCAAGAAGATGAATTTTTTCTCAAAATAGATTGTCTGATACATAATGTAGTGCTTCAAATATTCTATATTGGCTTTCTTTTCTTTCAAGGCGTGAATTACTTTTTGTATTACAATCTGAAATTGGAAAGGAGACTCCACTTTTGCTCAGGGTCCAATCAGGTATGGCAGTTGTTAAGCATCGTTGTCTGAAATTGAGAGTTATGTCGTAGTGTTCTTCAAATATTCTTCTTTCTTTCAAGGCATGAATTACTTTTTGTATTACAATCTGAAATTGGAAAGGAGAATGCTCCACTTTTGCTCAGGGTCCAATCAGGTATGGCAGTTGTTAAGCATCGTTGTCTGAAATTGAGAGTTATGTAGGCAATATATAATCAATATCAGAGTGCAAATGCTAAATGTAGACCATTATTTGATGTTCATAGCAACTGCTAATTTCTTGCGAGGGTTATTTCAATTGTCACTCAAAATATAATTTTAGCTCAAGAAAAGATGGTTGAATTAAAATCAAAGGAGCACTACACAAAAATGTTAATGCTAAATTTGGTTGCGTCCTTTTAGCAACAATGAGATGCTTCAATGTGTGTCTTACTGTAGAAACTTGATATGGAAGCCCCCGAACCTTATTGTGCAAAGTGAGTGAAATATTCCCTTGGTTTTCCCATTCAAAAACAAATCCAACACAAGCACCAATGATTAGCATTAGCTCCAAAGATAATCAACTTGAAAGTAACCCTCACCAAGAATGTTCACCAAGATCCCGTTGAAGGCGAGGTGATAGCATATGGTGTCAAGGATCGTTAGCAATAAACTGAACTGAATTACAATGCTAGAAATGAAAGTGCAGACGGTAAACCGACCATGAAATTCTGCACTACCACTTATTTAGTGGGGGGAAATTATTGCAAAGAGAGTGCAATCATCTGCTAACAGTAGGCATCCGTTTTCCAGCAGGCATCCACTTAAGCAGTGGGGATACTCCACTTATTCAGTGGGTGAAATAAGAAAGATACAAATGAAATATAGAGAGGTTGATTCAGTACTACTGAAACTAGCAATTACAATGATTTTACAATAGAATTTGCTCCAAATTCACTGCAATGATTACACTATATCTCCAATTACAATATGAATAGAAATACCAAGGAAATATAACATGAAATGGTAATAATCAGGTCTGATATAAAAGACCAACAAACTGAATATTCAGAGCAACAAGTTACGCAATCACTAAAATGCTTATTTCACTCACAAAACTCCTTCAATGCACTCCAAACTAAAGCAATAACTCCCTAGAGTCAAGGCAACCAACAAACAAAGGATATACAATGCAAAACTATCATTAAATTAAAGGCACGACTCCCAATAACCAGCTAGAGAGAAAGTACGGCCCTAGGAGAGGGCGACCTCTCTAGAAAATGCTCCAAAATAAAATCTGAAGAATTGCAAATAGGGGCACCTGGGGCATAGGAAACCAAGGGGCAAAATACCACAAGCAAAATGATACTTACCATGAACTACAATTGAAAATCTTGCTGGCCTACATAAACCAGCAAACACAGAGTACAGTATCCGCAAATGCCAGCAATGATGCTCGAATACGCTTGTTTGTGTGAGAAGCAGCACCAATTCAACTAGGTGCTATCTTTCAAACACGAAATTGGATACTTGCTAAGAGGTATGCATTCCTCGAAGCTATAAGCCTAAAACCAATTCGACAACAATTCGATATGATAAGCAATGGATGATGAATGCATGAGCAAAGACTTGCTTATAAAGAAGTTGAGGTGACTTTTCAGCTTCCAACATTTCCCTCCAAAAGGGATGCCTCATTTCACCTTTGAAATATTTTAATTTTTAAAACATTTAATTCACTTCTTTCCTAGGCGTCCAAGTCTTGAGGGGACATAATGAACATTAAAAATATTTAATCTCATCATAATGTGGCATCCACCCTCCAAGACCACATTTTAAAACAACATTAAGTCATAACATTAGGCCAAGGGGGCCAAAATTAAATTAAAACTTCAAATGACATAAAATAATTCAATTATCCAAAATACACCTCAAAAGCCAAAACCACAAATACTCAACTGCTTTGCTCAAAGTGGAAAACACACTGGATTGCTACCAAACATAGCACTGCCAAAAATAGAACTTACTAAAAATAGTAAATTCAGGAAAGTTGCCCATTATATTTGCATGTCATATCATTGCAAAGCTATCTAAAAACCCAGAAAGAATTTACAATCCAAATCTCGAAACTCAAACGTGCAAACCTCCAAAAATGCCAAAAACCTCCAAACAACTAGAAACTCTAATTTTACCTCCGACAAGCTTATAGGCATCTGGAATAGGCTGACGGGCCAATGCACTGCTCACTGATGAGAAGGGGACATTACAGTCGCCCTCCTTGAGATTGCTTGTCCTCAAGCAACCGCAAGTCTGGATGCTACAAAATTTGTTCTCCTTCCCACGTATCCTCAATTGGCAAGTTCCTTCATTTCACCAAGTACTCTTTGTTCTTCTTCTCAAATAAGCTCCTTGAGTACCAATGATCTCCTACGGAGTCTAAACACCAAGCGTCCTTAAGTCCAATGGAGGCAACTCTGAAGGAGCAACTACAATGTGCCCAAGCGCCTTCTTGAGGCATGACACATTTAAAACGTGCACCTTGCTACTGGTTGGAAGCTCCAACTCACAGGCCACTTCACCTACCCTCCTGATGACTCTAAATGGGCCATAGAAATGTGGCTTGAGCTTTTTTGCACCACCCTTCTTGAGAGAAGACTATTTGTAGGGTTGAAACCTCAAATAAACCATATCTCCTACTTCAAATGAACGCTCAACACGTTGTTGGTCAGCGTACATCTTCTGCTAATTTTGAGCTTGATGAAAGTTTTCCTTCAATGATCTCAAGATGTCTTGGCTTTGCTGCAACATATCCTTCGCTTGAGGAGCTCTACTATCACCAAACACCAAATCTACAAAGTTAAGAGCTTCATAACCATAAAGAGCCATGAATGGAGACATCTTAATTGACATGTGATAGGAAGAGTTATAACAATACTCCCCAAGATGAAGCCATTTTACCCAAGCTCTTTGCTGCCCCGAAACATATTTTTTGAGGTAGTCTTCCAACCATTTGTTCACAATTTCCGATTGACCATCTGTTTGCAGGTGATAACTAGTCAATCTGAAAATTTCCTACCAAAAAGCACTGAGGAACTTGTTGTCCCTATCATTGACAATATTCTTAGGCAATCCATGCAAACGGAACACTTCTCTAAAGAATAACTCAGCTACTTGAGCTACTGTAAATGAACTTGTAATAGCAAAAAAGTGAGAAAACTTGGTCAATCTATCTACCACAACATAAATACAATCTCTCCCTTGTACCTTTGGCAACCCCATGATGAAATCCAACACAATACTTTCCCATTTCTGATTAGGAATGGGTAGAGGTTGCAACAAACCAGCTGGAAAAGAGTGTTCATTTTTATTCATTTGACATGTTGGACACTCCCTTATGTAGCATAAGACTTCTTCCTTCATCCCTTTCCATCAAAATCTTTCACGGATCTGCTTGTAAGTCTTGAAATATCCTTGATGACCAGCAAGGAGAATGTCATGAAAAGACTTTAAAACCTTCTTCTTAAGCTTAGATTCGGGCACTAAGAAGATTCTACTTTTATAGAGGATCAAACCATCAACCAACTAATATCTTTCATCTTGCAAATGACCTTCTACAATGCTGGTTGTAAATTGATTTTTCGCATAATCAGCAACAATTAACTCCTTCCAATTTGCAGTAAGCTCACATAGTGAATTCAAATGAGGCCTTCTAGATAGCGCATCCGCCGCTATGTTGTTTTTTCCTTTGACATACTCAATGTCAAAGTTGTAAGCTTGGAGATTACTCACCCACTTTTGCTTCCTTTCATTCAGATCTTTCTGATACATAAAGTGCTTAAGACTGTTATGATCAATCTTCACCACGAACTTGCTTCCCACCAAGTACTGTCTAAACTTGGCTAATGCGTGCATGATGGCAAGCATCTCTTTATTGTAGGTTGAATAAGTTCTTTCAGCTCCCCTCAACTTTCTGCTCTCAAAGGCAATGGGATGTTTTTCTTGCATGAGAACAACTCCAACTCCTCCTGAAGCGTCACATTGCAATTCAAACGGCTTAGAAAAATCAAGTAGAGCCAACACAGGACACAAGCAAATAAGATGCTTGAATTTTTCAAAGACTCCTTGTGCCTTATCCATCCATTGGAAAGCTCCTTACTTTGTAAGATCAGTGAGGGGGGCTACCATTTGAGAATAACCCTTCACAAACCTTCTGTAAAAACCGCTCAACCCCAAAAATCCCTTCAAGTGTGACATGTTCTTTGGAGGTGGCCAATCAAGGATGGCTTTTATCTTCTCAAATCAACTTTGACACCCTTAGAGCTAATAATGTGTCCAAGATAAAGCAGCTTCGTCATCCCAAACTCACATTTTGATTCTTTTGCAAATAAACATTTTGCCTCTAAAATGCTAAGCACCTTCTCCAAGTGCTTGAGATGCTCTTCCCATGACTTGCTGTCATCGAAGAAGATGAGCACAAATCTCCTCAACTGCTACCTAAAGATCTTGTTCATACAAGACTAAAAATTTATAAGAGCATTTGTCAAACCAAATGGCATGACAAGGAATTCAAAATGCCCAAAATGACATCTAAAGGTAGTCTTCTCAATATCCACCCCCCTCATCCTTATCTAGTAATAACCTGATTTGAGATCAATCTTTGAGAAGTACATGGCTCCATGGAGCTCATCAATAAGCTCATCTATCCTACGAATAGGATACCAGTTCTTAATGGTCTTTTGATTTAATGCACAGTATTCCACACACATGCGCATCGTTCCATCTTTATTTTTGACCAGACCACTGTTTAAGCGAATGGGCTCTTGCTTGGGCAAATGTGGCCCATATCCAAGAGTTCTTTGATAGCCTTCTCAATCTCATCCTTTTGCTTCTTTGGGTAGCGGTATGGCGTTGTGATGACCGGTTTTGCTCCTTCTTCAAGCTCTATCACATGCTCACCTCCTCTTTCAGGAGGTCTTCTAGGGAGAATACTCCCAAAGACTTTTCTCTTCTTAGTAATCAAAGCTTGAATATCTAGATGATAGCGCCTTTTATCCTCCACCGGATCAGCTGGTAAAATCAAGCATTCCACTGCCCACTCAACTTGATCATGGCAGATCAGCCTTTCCATTCTCTTGAAAGACACTATACAAGGGCCTCCATTCGACATCCCTCTCAACACTACCCTCTTACCATCAGATTGGAACTTCAATTCCATTGTTTGCAAGTTCAATGAGATCTCTCCAAGAGATCGCAGCCACTGTATACCCAACACAACATCAATATCACCAATGCCAACTACATAAAAATCATCTTTTACTTCGTAGTTCCCCAACTGCATGGAGAGGTTGGGAATCTTCCTAGTGCAAGACATTGTGAAGCCATCCGCCACCATCACCTTGAAGCCTTCAAACTCTTATGTCTTCAAACCTCTCTTTTCCAGCAAGCCTTCATCTATAAAGTTGTGAGTTGCTCCAGTATCAATGAGAGTAACAATTTGTTGTCAACCAATCACACCATGAACTCGAAAAGACTCATTTTTTTGAAAACTTGAGAGTCGTGTCAAAACACTCCCTCCTCCAACATCTTTTGGCTTCTCTTCTAGGGCTTCTTCACCTTCACTACTTGCCAATTCATACTGCTGATCAGAAAAATTAGATTCTGATCCAGAATCAAAATATGCTTCCATGTGATGTGCCTTGCCCTTTCCATAGCATCGGTGACCCTTTGACCAAGGCTCACGACAAGTATAGCAAACTTCATCTTTTCTAAACTACTCTTGGAACTCTTTAGACATCTTTTGTGGAAACTTCTTGGGCTGACTTGATGAGTGCTTCTTGCCCTTCTTATGACTAAAGGATTTGGATTGAAATTTTGGCTTTGGGCCAGCCAACTCCATGCTCCTGGATTTCTTGATAGCTTCGTCAAGAGTCGGCGGATCAAAGGCTTTGACCCAACCCTTCAATGGTTCCATCAATCGCCGATTACAACACTATGACGCCCGTTCAATTCTTCATAAGTTTGAATGAGGTTATGGCCAAGAGTGACCAAACCATGGTACCGCCATTCATGAGCAGCTCCATCCAAATGCAAGGTGGCAAATTTAATGGCATCTTCTTCCGACATTGGTCTAAGAGAAAGATAGTTGTCCAGCTTCCGCACCCACGACCTGGTCGTACACTTATCACTCCCATCAAAATGGGCCAAGGTCACCTTTCCAAGAGCTCGCTAATAATCTTGTCTAGG